>VZTO01011635.1:0-11265 GCA_013400615.1 Syrrhaptes paradoxus
CTATCTCGCTCATACTCAACCATGTCACCAGAAATCTGTCAATTTAAATAAATACGGAGCAAAACATACAAATACTCAAGAAGTTCACCAAGTACCAATGACATAATTTGAAAGGCTTTTCAAAGATGACTTGTTCTACTGACCCATGCATATAAAAATAGAATGTAAATTAGATATTATCAGCTAGTTCCAGAGTAATTTGCGCATTCTACAGGAATCAGCCAAGAAAATGTAAAAAAGGGGAGATAAATGTGCCGTGACTGTCTGTATGAAGTGTGAGGAAATTTAAGCCCATGTTCATCTTCCTATTGACTATGAAAGGACAAAGCCCACTAGTTGCAGTGTTTTCAAGTATTATAATTTAAGTATCTATGAAAGTATGACATTTCTGGACCTCAGGGCCCCATACTAGTCTCAGGAAATTAAGTACCTCATTCACAAGAGGAGGGGGAGTACACGTATCAAATGCCACAGTGAATTGAGGTCACAGTTCAATTTCAGCCCAGAAGTTTGTCACTTTATAACACTGCACACAGACACCTCACCAACAGAAGCAATATACACTTTGCCCAATAATTCACCAGTTCGCAAGCCTAGGAGTGTTTGGAGAGAAAAGGAAGAAAAGGGGGAAATGTAAAACATCCTAACTTCTTGAGTGACTTTTTGATGTTCTCAGCAGTTGCTGATTTTATGAAAATTCTTCGTCCCACTGATATTGCCAGCCTGTTCCAGTGTCTGAATCCCATTCCACTGTATTTTCTCAACTGCCGTTATTACATTATTGTTCTGAATTACAAAGGTAACGCAGCTGCTGGGAGAAGGATGGCCATGCTGTTAACACTCAGAACTAGAAGCTGGGGCTTTCGTGTCCTCACAGCAAACCTCATCTGCCATGTCCTGCAGGACTATGAGTGCACTGCCACAGGTCGAGCTCCCTCATCGGAAATAAGGTTAGGAGACATTAATTTCTCGGGGCTTAAATCAATTTGAGAACCTGAGAAACATTACAGAATAAAATTCCATGTTATTTCTAGACCATATTAGTGTCTAGTTAGGAAAATCTTTCTGGAATCCATTTATTTTTAACTATAAGGGCAAATGCCTAGCTATGCCACATATTGTCACAACTAATTAAACAAAGAGCTTTAAAAGGCCAATTATATCAAGGAATTATTATCAAGAACAAGAGGGACTTGACAGGTTTGAGAGTCTGGCAGCACTCATATAGGAATTTAGAAGGTCACATACAGACACCTTCACATGCATATGCAGTTCACATTATCGCAGTATTCAGCACGTGCTAATACTGCAAGACCTAAATTTCACTCATGATACATTTAGGGCTGCTGTTGAGTTTCTTTATTGACTGATAGGCAATTGAGCACATACAATCACATTCTGATTTTGTCAACCAAGGGAAAACATCAGCATGCTTCACCTTTCCCTTTTAAGTTGACTAAGTTTCAGAAACCCTTGAGAAAAGGCACAGTATCCTTGATTTTGTCATTGCTGCATGAAGGGAGTGGAAATTCTCCATCTCCTCTGTATCAAGAGGGAGTTTCCAGCACAAGTGTCCTCTACTACCTCATGTGTTACACTGCAGATGTCAGGCATGGCACAGGGCTTGGTCATCAAGCCCCCCAGCCTTTGAGGGCCAGGGCCAGCTCACACGGGGCCAGTGTGGGACTCCAGGTCAGGGAAGAGCCAGGCCCTTGCATCTGCAGTCAGCAGCAGCCTCATGCATTTGCTCCACAGAGGCTCCCTGTTCTGCGCCACAGTGATCTCAGCACCAGAGTGCATCTAGGCTAAGCTGAGATTTTTGAAAACACGATTTGTTTGTTCCTTTTAATTTTTCAAGACTTTCACAGCTCCCATGATGACGGTGAAAGAGACAGCCAACACATGTGCCAGCTCCTGCAGAGAAAGTCATGTCCCCCTGCCTGCCAAACTGTAACAGCAGGATGTCTCTACTTTATAGATTTTGTATTTTTACAAGCACAGCTCAAGAATGTGAACATCAGCATTTATCTTTCATTAGTTATCATCAGACATGTAAAAGAAGACTAAAACAATCAGCCTAACAGAACCCATTTGCCAACACTAAATCTACACATATGTATAGAAGGTCTACTTGCAACTTTAAGCATCATATGTGAGACTAGAGAATCTGCAGTGAAGTTTCTAGATTACCACTGATGCAAAAATGCTGACACTAAGGAAGCATCAGGGCTACCGCCAATACCATAATTTTTTTTTCCCCAACAGACTTTTGTAAAGGTCCGCTTCTGATAGAGAAGTTTTCCACCATGTTTCCTCATTTACACCCAAGTTCAGCAAATGCTTTGCATGCCAAGCCTAACTTTAGGCATGCGAGTAACCTCTCTCAATTCACACCTTAAAACCAAACTCTTTGCTGAGCATAATACGGCGTTGCCAACTTCGTATGGTATCACTTACTCTAACCACTGCAGAAGGTATCTCTGCTCACTCTCAAAGCTACACCATCACACAGTTGTCAGCATTTCTGTGCCTTTTTTATGTGATTATCCTCCTGTTCTCAGTGCAGCTACATGGCTGGAACATCACATGAACGATATTTCCTTCTCTTTGTTGTTTTTTTAAATATTTAAAACAAACGGAGAATGAGGAATTCTACAGGCTTTTTTAATCTGGCAAACTTCTTGAGGCAAAGTCTGCTTCAAATACAGCACAAGTAAGGCAAGTGTAACTATCATCTAAATACAGAAAAATCCCTCCATTCTTCTGCTGAAGCTAGGTTGTTTTTTAATATCCCAGTCACACAGTAAAACAACCAATAGAGCTCTGCTTGTTTCTGAAGTCTGGCATTTGTTCTAAACAATTTGACTACAAGAGGATATTCCACTATATTACACTTTTTCTTATCTCTAGAGTATATCACCTAGTTTTGGAAGCATTATGGTAGTATGATGGGTTGACAAAGAAAATAAAGATTTTTATGGTCTTTTCTGAACAGATTTACATACAATGAGAGCCAATGCTTCCGGTACTGTACGTCAAACCTATGATTTTAAAGCAATACAGAATTTCTAGAAAAGCTGAAACACAAGCCTGAAGGTATAGAAGCAATTGTCTTTGCCTTGCCTTTACAAAATTTAATTTTAATACATTTAGAGGTAGTCTGGGGTCAACTCATTTGGCTTCAACAGGTGCTGCAGACCTGTGGAGCTCTTAAGAAATTGAGTACTACTGCTCCTACAGTTTGCAGTACTAGTATGCACATTGGATTTTTTTTCCTGTTTCATTCTGTTGCAACACCATGGATACACATCAGTGTCACTGGGAATTACATTCACATTTGGGAAGAAGAGACTCTAAGATCTTATCCTCCTTGTTTACTCTGTCCATTGGGCACATATGCACAAGCACGAACACTTTCCAATCACCACTGATTAATCTTAAGCTCATCCTGACAGACATTTCCAATTGCTCTCAAGTTCTAAACCGCCATCTTACACTTCTATTTAATATAACAAATAGTACAATTTGTCAAAATCATCTGCTGAGTCTCATTAATCTCACTAAAAAAACAGTTGTCATTTGCCGTCCCTTTTTGGGAAGCGTTATTGTTGGCTAGAGCACACAAGAAGGAGGAGGGCAGAAGGAGAGGAGGGCAAAACACTGAGGTCCTACTAAATACATTTATTCAGCTACATTTTTTTTCTCTATGCAAGATATAATCAAAGACACCTTCAAAAAGCAGTTCTAGGAAATCTCCTGGTAAATAGTAAAGTCCTTTCTCAATTGCTCTCCATTCTCATTAACTTAAATGATCCTTCGGCAGAAAATGAGTGTAAAAACCACTATATCAAAGGAATAACAATTGACATACCTCTTGCATTTTTTATAGCCAACTAATTGATTGGACAAATGGCAGAGCCACAAAGAATTTGTTCCTGCAAATTGAAAAATACTGCACAAACGCCTGTTGTGCCATTGGAGACTGCTATCTACTTCTGTAGACGTAGCAGGGCACAACATTATCATCATACAAACAATACATTTTATACACAATGTACCTTTCACAGGATAAGAATTCAGATATCTTCTGTGCACTATAAACTTGATTTGGTGATTAACTACAGTGATAATATCTTCACATTCATTATGCAACAAATGAGCTGATAATAATGAGAGGCTTTTCATGTTTTCTATCATATCCATAACCATGAAGTTGGGGTCTAGCTGTGAAAAGCATCTGGTTTGGTAGATAATATTGCCACATTATTAATATCCCATAGAGAAAGTTAGTGTGATGATCATAAATTTGCTGAATAGTATCTGTATTCTTGAAAAAATAAATTCAACAGAAACCTTATGATATGTATCGAGAGCTTGCTCGTATGTTGTTTTAGAACCAGGGCAAACACTGACTGAACATACTATGTTATAATTTTTATTAGTCCCTACTTGTGAATGCAAGAATAAGGATGACTACATCCTAAAAAAAAAAAACAAAACCAAACCTGAATTGTTGTTAAGCATTTGTCATCGCTTACTGCCTTCCACTCTCAGACTTGTTGCTCTGCCTCTGTGCAATTCTGCTTTGTAATTTTTGAAAGACAAACTAATGCTTTAATTAATCAAATGATGCAGACTGCTAGGTAGAGATGGAGGGAAGACTGCTGCCAAACCATTTCTTTATGACATGCAGCTGCTGCAGTACCCTACTCCGCTAGCAACTGAACTTTGAGAATGAGATTACCAATATGTTAGAGAGGTGGTTAATACACAAACATATGTCTACACACACAGAGAGACACATTAAATTGCAAAGATTACAGTGAGAGATTTTTTCTGGAGGGCATTCTTCTGCTTTTTCCTTCCTATTTCACCTTAAAATATACACAGGTCTTTTGCTCCAGATAGTATAATCTTTTCATGCAGTAGAGCAGCCTGGCTTACAGCACTGAAATACAGGTGTTGACACTAAAGACGGCCATTGGGAAGATATTATAGGAATAAGCTTGTTTCTTGGGCACTACAGTATATAAATCCAGCCTTCTACTTGTTATAAAAAAGACAGAGAGGTGCTGAGTTAGTATATCATAGACTCACAGAATGGTTTGGGTTGTAAGGGACCCTAAAGATCATCGAGTTCCAACCCCCCTGACATGGGCAGGGACACCTGCCACTAGCCCAGGTTGCTCAAAGCCTCATCCAGCCTGACCTTGAACCCCTCCAGGGATGGGACATCCACAGCTTTTTTGAATATCACAGACAAGTACAGACAGATACCTGTTAAATATATTGATTTTAAATATCTCTGTGATCCCACGTGTATGCCACGGTCAAGAATTAAACAACACAACAGGGAGGAAAGGACCAGTGAAAAAATTGCTTTATGTGCCTGTCTAAAAACGCAAAGGCTGACTTTGAAATGAATCCTTTTCTTAAACAGCTTTTCTTTTCTATTCTTTAGAGAAGCTTTTTCTTCTGCTGGAAGAGAGGCATTCAGCAAAATCCATACACAAACACACTCTTTGAATGGTAATGGGAGAAAGCAAATAAATTACGCTCACAGTCATCTAGCCCATTTCCTCACCAAGGCAGGACTGTCCTGTAGAGTGCAATTTACATTCCAGTTGAAAATTAACCTATGTAACCTCCTTCACTCTTATGTCACACAAAGGGTAACAAATCTAGAAGCAATCAATTTCCAATTTCAATATAAAAAATACAAACAAAAATGCCCTGAGAAATAGCCACTGTTGAAAAATGGTACAAAGGACCCTGTTTCTACTAACACGCTTCTTATTTACTTCTCAGTGCAGATTTTGATGAACTAGTGTTACTCACCTTAATTGTAAACTTTGTATTTTATTATTTGGCAAAACAACAACCCATGCTGACCTGAAAGTTGCTCTCCAAATATTCATGGCTATGGGTTCAAAGTGACTTCATGATCATAGATGCTGAACACTTCAATTCCCTGCCACTTTTTTATAGAAGATAGTGCTATATCGTCTTTGTAGTTCTTGCTCATGTTAGAATAATTTCTACTTTCACAAATCATAATTTTCATGTGTGTATGGAAAAACAGACTCTCAGAATATAACTCACAGATAAGCTGAGCTAAACTTTTCATTTCAAAGATTTCACCCAGTAATTTCTGGTAATGATTCTTCTATTTCATGAAATGGCAAAAGAAGTGGAGAATAAGGAAAGCTTAATTTCATGCTACATGAGACACACCAAATATGACCAAAAAGCCCTGGTTTAAGCTCTTTCAATTCTCTGCTGCAAATAGACTTCAGGTTTTGGTTTTTCTTTAATAATCCTACAGTTCTTCAGCAATATAAAGCTCTCTGAAAATTATACTGCTGTCATATAAAACGTCCATGGATTCACATTTCCCAAAGCCTCACTGCAAGTCAACTAAATGTAGCCAACTTCTGCTAAAGAGCAGTTTCCAGGGTGCAATATATTTCTGTAAAAAATTTTTTTCTTAAGTTGTACTTTCTGAAATTAAGACAGAAACTGTGTGAGGAATGAAGAACAGCTGTTTCTTCCATTGGCTTCTATTATTTTTGTGCTCTTAAAAGGCAAAATTAAAAGGTAAGAGTGAGGCAACAGCTGAGCTATTTCCATAAACTGTGGATGTGTCAGACACCCCTTTCAACCCAAATATTCCCTCTTTCCCACATTTGTAGAAGGCCTCCTAAAACAGTGATGTACAACAGGCTACTTACAAACCTGAGGCTCAGAACCTGTTGCTCTACCATTTAAAGAAATAATCAGAGAAGAAATACATGAAGCATAACACCAACCTTCAGCTCCAGGTCCACAGTTGCTATAAACTCAAATTCACGTCAAGTTCACAGATATTTTGAGAAACTAGCCTGACCTTTAAGTTTTTACATGAAACCCAAAACCATGCATTTGGTTCAAGTAATCTCCTGTCAAGAACCACTTACGGAAGTGAATATGCAAGAACCACTCACATGCAAGTGAATAATTCCATTCCCATCGGAGAGAGTAAAGAATATTAAGCAGATGTGCAGTGACTTGCGCAGACACCCAGTAATTAGCAGCCTGGCAAAATTAAAGAATCTAACAGAAAATGTGATTAATCAAAGTACCTGTCTTTATTTCTATTACTTAACACATATAATCTTGAAACACTAATATTAAAATAAAAGTATGCTATTATTGTAAATCCTACTTTACCTGAGAATTTCATAGGAAGAGAGGTTTGGGATTTTTTTATTTGGAGAGGTTTAGGAGGAAAGGTCTGTTTTCTTGGCTTGGTATTTTCAGTTGGTTGGTTGGGGTTTTTTTGTTTGGTTCGGGTTTTTTTGTTGGGTATGTTGGGTTTTTTGGGCTTTTTACATTTACAAGCCAGAAACTGAAGGTGACAAAAATCTTGTGTGTAATATGTTGGAATGATTTTTCAAGATGAATAGACTTGATATCCAGTAACTTAGGCATACAGTTTTTTAAAATTTCAACATCTTATTGAAGTTAGAAAAAAAAAATTACAAGCCAGAAAGTGGCTAAAGAAAATGAACTTTTAAATTATCCAGGAAAACCAAGACAAAATATTGTGTCATTAACCATATTCAAAGTTAAACATGCAATGTAGAGACTGGAAAATGAATTTAGAAGAAAAAAAATCAAATATACTTGTGGAGGAATAAAAATTGTTATTACTGCATGATCTCTACTGATCAATTCAAATTGTGAGTTCCAGTTGCAGCCAGCGGATTATTCTGAGAAAAGTTTCTTATTAATGCACAAGTGATAAAAAAGAACAATCAAAACATCCACTATCATTATAAAAAATTATTTTTAGCCAAGAACGAACACAACCTAAAATAGTTCCTGTTACCAACATCCTGGGAACAGATCAAGGTTTTGTTTTCTTTGAGTCAGCAGAAGAGTACCTGTAAACAATGTGCATTTTATTTTCTGTCACATTTGATAAGTACCCAAGAGATGAATGCACAGAGAACCCCATATAAGCAGCATAACCTTCCTACTATTCTTCTTGTAGTCACTTGTAGTATTAGCAGCTCTCCCAGCTCACTAGTTTAAGACATTTCTTCTTAACTGCTTCTGCAACTTGGAGAAAACCACCCCAGTATTCACTGTACGTAGGAAATAGGGATATTAAGGGAAATTGGGAAATTATTTTATAAAGCAGAAGGACCCTAGTTCAACCCTAGAATCCAAATTCTGCCCTCCTTTGCACTTCAGTGAATACATTTAGCTCCATTTTACAGTTATTTTGCCTTAATGAAGTCATTTTATGGTTTGAGTAAACTCAGCTCACACTGACTTTGCCTGCAGGCCTGTCACATGATTAGACAGAAGGCTTTAAAATTTGTCTGTAGGTTTGGAATCTCATCATTGCTGTATCACTTAATTATTACTGCATCATTTTAATTAATTATTCCTGTATTATTACCAATTAATACAGAATACCTTGAGTCTATTATGGCACATTTTATCTGGGAGAATACTGAATTAATTTGCCAAATTACTCCACAAGACTATGCCAGAATTCTACCTGATATAAATGTTTCTTGCACCTGTAACTCCTGGTACTTGATTTCCTTACCAGAGGCAAGTAAAAACCCTGCAAAACTAGGCACTGCTACACAGATTCCTCAACAGACTGTTCCAAACACAACCGGTTTCTTAGAAGATTGTTTTTTTCAATGCATCTCTCTTGTTGGCCTATTTCCAAGCAAAAAGAGGATATCTAAAATTCCTATATTTAATAGCAATGGAAAAGGCATTTCTAGGGAATTAGATCGCAGCTGGAGGCATGACTCCAAATCCCTCATTTTTAAAAGTGGGTATTTCTTTACTGAAGTCATGATTTCATCATCACTGTACAGTCATTTACTATTTATAACAAAGTGAAGTTAACCGTAGGATTAAATTCTTGAGGAAAACTACACTGCCCAGTATTTAAAACCTGTGTAAATGCTGCATAACAGAGTATGTATACTAAACTAGCCCTTAATAGAGGGGACTATTTACTAAAGAAATAGGACTACAGCAAGTATTCACATCTAGATCTCAACTTACATATCCCAGGTTCCAGATACCATGCAATGGGAGTCCCTACTTGGATATGTAGCTCTGAAATCAAACTGTAGGTTGCAATCCACAGAGTTATGAGCACTGTGGNTAATATTTCCTCTTTGGTCATAGAAATAGAATGCCAAAGCAAGACTCCCTGAAGCATAAGGTAAAATTTACACCAGGCACTGAAGAAAGGACAAGAATGCAGAGCCCCGCCAGGTGAGTCACTGCCCTACAGAATCTTCCCACATTTCTCTTCCCATCCCTCCTTTACTTTCAAAGGTTTTGCATGAATGAACTTTCAATTATTTTCTGGACAGCAGAACATCTTCACCTGTGCTGTAAATACATCTTCTGCAGAGTGCCAGGATGATAGTGGTCGGGACATTTTCATGGGACATCGCTTAAACTCCAGGGACAGGATAAAACTGAGCAGAGATCTTGAGCACTTTTTACAAGTTCTTCAATAATGTCCTAGCACACAAGAAGAAACTGCAGGGCCCCCATTCCACTGTCTTTCATAGGTAAGAGAATTCATGCATCTGACTCCTGTAGAAGACTCAAGGCTGTAAATCCCAAAAGACTTGCATACTATATAATTCTCTGCCTCTCATAACTCAGAAAAGAGCCCAGTTTGAAAGCACACCTTTGTCATCAGCTATGATTACAGAAACCAAGCTGAAGTTTCAGCTTTCCTCTTTGGTCATCTCAGAACAAACATAACCACAACACACACTCGCAGACCACAAGTGTCTCTAATCTAAGTCTCAGTAGCTGATACAAGTTTACTTTTTACCTGGGTAACTTTTCACCCTGTCAACAAGTAATGCTGGCTATTCCCCCTCATATACACTGGTTTTGGAATAATTACCTGTCGTCAGAAGTTTGGAGTCTGTTTCTGTTTATCTTATTTCTCTGTGTCTGAATATATACGTGCAGAAAATTGGGAAGAAAACTATTACTCAGGCTTGAAGAGTAATGACTTCCCAGATTTTGCTTCTCTAATTACTTGAAAAAAAATCTCTCAATACTTTTTTCTGTAAGGTGGCAGGGAAGCTCCATTTTCTAACTATGCAGGCTTTATAAATAATAACATCACTCTAAAAGGTCACATTGTTATATTTACAGTCTGCAGCAGCCACCCTACAATATAAAATTCATGGAAACTTTGATTAAAAAATGAAAACACATAGACAAGCTCACAGAAGGGGAACACTGTATGAAATTATCATCTGTGCATACACACGCATACGTACTCTCTAAAAAAAAGTGAAGAAGCAAAAGAACATGTTTCCCCAAAGAGAAACAGCACACTGCATTTTCAAAGTGAAGGTAGAGCCTTCTAAAAGTGTAATAAAAACTGTTCAGGTAGACATAATTTGGGATTTATAGGCTCTATCCTAGAATGTATAAGAATGCCAAAGCTAACAAAGACTAACTATTCTGCTACAATTTTTCAGTGTTTGCATATATAGTCCATTATACAGGAGTCCATGTCTCAAGCTTCATCTTTCAGAGATGGTTATAATGCCAAAGAAAAAGGAGTCAAAAATTAAAGAGCAGCAAATCTGAATTAAAAAAAAGCTTGTGGGGTCAGTTCTGCTTCCTTTAAGTAAACACATGCTCCTGAGTCACTAGAAAACCTTATGATTTTCACCTAAGTTTCCACAAATTAAATCTTCCAACTTCCGTATGACTGTAGAAGAGTCCATTTACCACACTACAAGTATAGATTTGCATATTACCTGCCTTTTTTGAAACTTGTTATTTTTATATTAGGTTACTTTATTCTCAGAAAGATGCAAAAGGGGTTAGGTAATTCCAGGAACAAACATTCTACCTTGGTAGGGACATAATCAAGTGCCTCCTTTGAGAAACTAGAACTAATTTTCAGAAAGATTATTTGTGACACAATTCTTGAGAGACCTAAGAAACTCAGTGGGTTTCAGGAGGAGCTTGGCACTTGGCCCACATTCTTCAACAGAAGATCAACGCATGCAGGACTGCTTGAGATCTCCACGCATCTCAAGCACATATCATCATCTTTAAAACAATAATTCAAAACCAGAATCTAACCAAGCACTGGAGACTCAATGCTGGTAAGGCACGGAAATAAAACAGACAGAAAGGTTGTTATCAACCATGGAAAAAATCAGTGCTAAGAGCTTAGATCTTACTCCAGGGAGCAAG
>VZTO01011642.1:6954-29454 GCA_013400615.1 Syrrhaptes paradoxus
GCAAACTTGCTGAGGGTGCACTCCATCCCACTGTCCATGCCTCCAACAAAGACGTTAAACAACACTGGTCCCAGTACTGACCCCTGTGGAACACCACTTGTCACTGGTCTCCACTTGGACATTGAGCCATTGACCACCACTCTTTGAGTGCAGCCGTCTAGCCAGTTCCTTATCCAGCGAGTGGTCCTTCTGTCAAATCCATGTCCCTCCGACTTAGAGACAAGGATGTCATGTGGTACTATATCAAAGGCTTTGCAGTGTCAGGCAGTCTATGCAGTGAGTTGGTTCTAGAAGATTTTTGTTACTTTTGAGTTCTATCTGATTTCAAACCCTGTGATTAATTTCTTGTAAGGCTTCATAAGATCCAAAGCCAATGATGTATTTGGAGCCAGGAATTAAAAAGTAATGGGTTTTCATTGAAATTTGGAGCAGGACTAAGTGTGATAACTCTTCTCTTGGTCTGGCTCTTGAGTATATGTTTCCTGAGCACTCTGAGTGAAGGTTATTTTTTAAAGCTAATTTTCAGTCACTTTTAGCAGCTCTGTCTTTAATACCAATAAGAAATGACTTGGAAAACTGCTGTGAAAACTAAAAACGGGGGCTTTGGGCATTTGGTCTGCTTCAGTGAATTATAGATCGCTTGCTACACATCATGCCTGCTGAATGCTGCAGGTAGAGAAATATGGCAAAAAGAATCAGCAGTAAGAATAACAGAGGGGTTTGGTAAAAAGATTTGACTTTGTCCTCAGTAACAAACCTTAGCTCACTTGTATCGGTTTTTATGTCTGCTTTCTGGTCTTTTTTCTCAGTGTGCATATTCATATTTAACCTCATATTATTCTGGTTTATTGACCACTTCCAATTAGCTTAATTCATGCCTATCCTTCACTATTTGAATAGAGTTACCATTTTGTTCCCATCACTCTTGGTGATGTTAATAAGCTGTTGCTACCATGCTCGCCATTCTACCTTATACTTTTATTTTGGAGTGTATTTCCTTTGTGAAACAGTGAAAGGACAGGGGACTGAATACACCAACTTCTTGCTACTAGCCTAAGGTTCATTGTGGTTAAACTGGAAGAGCCTTTTCATAGCTATTTCAATGGAATGTAAATCCATAGTGGCAGTGTACAAATGCAGTTGGGTTCAGCTGAGGTTTTGTGAATTACTTTTCAAATACAGTGCTATTAAAAACATGGTCAGATGAAATTCAAATTGGCTGAACACTGCAATTTTTAGGCAGTTAGAGGGTTTAAATAGAAAAGGATTCTTCGGGAGAATACAATCCTGTTGTCAAAAATCGTGAGACGTATAAACAACATGAATAAAGAGTTATTCATTTATTCATTCAGTTTTCTCATAGTACTTGAATGGGGGTTGTATATTGGGGAAAAGTCCATGAAATCATCTTGGAGAGTGTCAAAGAAACAAAAGAACAGTCTATAGGCAGTGGGTCTTGTTGCTCCAGGAACTTTTGTAAGCAGCAAGTTCAAGTGAGTTCAAAAAGTGGGGCTTTTTTTGTATTCATCTTGGTATACTCCCTGCCACTTGGGAGGAAAGAAGCACAGGAAAAAAAAAGCAGATAAATCTGCCTATTAGGTACTGAAGTGGGGAGCAAGTTAATACTTTTTTCCAAGTGATCTGCCATAACCAGATCCAAACTGTCTAGCATATTTTTCAGAGTGGTGTGCTAACGCCTCCTTAAAATCCATTCAAAAATCTAGCTGGAGACAAATGAGGCATACGAAAAGATGGCAGGCTCTGAAAGCAGCTAGCGTGCTGAATAGATATTACATGGTTTGGATGAATTTGAAAGAAGAGTAAGAGTGGGAATTGAGTCGTTGGAGGGGTCCCTGTGTGTTGTGGTACACACATGCCTGATGTAGAGTCTGGTCCTTAACCCTTGTTCAGCATCGCTGGTGCCTTGCTTTATGAACATCCCGGTTATCCCACCGGGGGAAGAGTAATGCTGTTTGTCAGAGTGGCAAAATCTAGTTCCTCAAATCCAAACTGGTGACATATATTGTTTACTTTATCACTGCTTCCTTTTGTAATCGATCTGAAAGTTCAACTGTTGCAGAACTGTGACAAATGGTGTGTGCCCTGTATCTGTGAAAAATATCTGGGAGCCTTTGTAAAGGCTGGTGGTGAAGATGTAATCTCATGAATGGCAGAGCAACTGCAATCTGGGAGGCAGAATGGAGATCTTAAAAAAAAATAAAAGAAACATTGGCGAATGCCTGGTGAAATCAGATAAAGCTGTGATTTATTTCATGTGAAAAAGAATAAGATGCTGACCTTTGCGTTTGGCCGCAGGTTTGCTGAAGAGTTTTCAAACAAACACTGGTGTTTGGTTTGGTTTTGTTTTGTTTTGCTGGTTGGTTTGTTTTTCTTGGAGACTGCTATTTCTCAAGAGGTGTATCTCAATTCAGATGTATTGGATCATTCCTCCTTATTGTCCTCTTGCAACATTTAGAGGAAAGGTAAATGTGAGTGCAGTAAAGGTCACATTTTAGTTTCACCCGCAGTTCTCCAGCTCTTTTGAGAAATAACATTTAAACAAATCAGCATTGTTCTGTATGTTTAAAAATGTTTTATGAAAAATTTGGTCCTTGAATTTTAAGAATAAAGGAGATGGCCTGAGTTCATCTGCTCTTGACATGCAGCAGCAGTGAGTGGACGTGTGGTCTTACATTCTGTTTAACCAAACTAATTTAGAAACAAAAAGGATGTAAAAAAAAAAAGAAAAAAAAAAAAAATAAAAAAAGAATTAAAAAAAAAAAAAAAATAAAAAAAAAAAAAAAAACCAAAGAAAGCAAACAAACAAAAATTTTGTTCACAAAAACCATTTCCTCAGCTGAGGAAGGAACTATGGAGCAGTGTATTTAAATAATTCTATGTAAACAGTAAAAAGGCAGGGTTAAGAAAGAAACCTAAGAAAGAAGACAGAAATGAAGGCATGAGTAGGGTAGGTGCTCTCTACAAAACAGAGCTGTTTTGGAAGCATTTGAGGAGAGTGCAGAAAATGGCCCCCAGTTGTCAAGAGCTGCTGTTCGCAGTGTTTCTCTTAGGTTCCTGGCTAGACGCTGGTTCCCAGGAGGATACGATGGGAGAGACTGAAAACCTGGTGAAGCTACAGGAGAGATTAGTGGCGTTGAACAACAAGGGCCTCTCTGTATCAGACATCACCAAGTGGGGAAGGTCAGGGTCAGTCCCACTGGGAGGTGATGGGTAGAAATCCAATTTAAGTGGGTTTTAAACACTTTAAAACCTCTCTGAGACGTCTCCTGTAGCTTGCTTATTTCAGCTGAGATTACATGCTGATTTGCAGCTGTGGCATTGGGATAACAGCTCATCATTGATATCTCCCTAGATATTTAGAATTAGCCACTAGTGGTTTGAACATTTATGACATATTATGTAGTTACAATTGCTATCAAAAAGGGCACATTTCTGCATGTAACTCTGAAAGTGTACTGTGCATTCGATCATTTTGATGATTTTTATGCTTTTCAAGCAAAGTGTAGGCTAGACACCTTTTAAAATCTATATGTAAACGTAGAAAATGCGGTAGAAACGTTATGCTTCTGGTTCCAGTAACTGATGTTGCTTAAAACTCTGTTCAGACCAAAATGAAATACCATATGGACTTTTCAGAATCTTAAAATACATAATTGGAAATTATTTTTAATTTTTTTAAAGATAAAATAATCTTACCTTATTTAAAAATAAAGCTCTCCTCCATGTAATACTAAATTAGGTAGATAAATCTTTCTGCCAGAACAAAGAGAAAGCATGTTTTATTCATATAGCAAGCTGCTATTTTACACTGATGCAAATAAAACTACATGTGAACTAGCAGCTGCTCTCAGACAGATTGTCTCACAATCTGCTAAGGGAGCACAGCTGGAGAAATATGCAGAACATTTTTATCTGTAAATCAAACATAAACAAGGAAAGCATTAAGTACTGTACATATAATAACATCAATGTTTACAAAGGGTTTCCCCATGCTGTATGTAGGAGGAATAACTTCTGCTTTTAGGCTGCCTCCTACAAAATATCCAGCAAACCCACAATTTCCAAGGTATTCATTCCTACCTCAAGCACTTCCCTGTCTGTTGATACCACACTGAAATTTCACTGGGCTTGTGCAGGCTTACATTTTGTCTGACAGAAAAAGAATTTGAACACCAGTTTGACTTAAGTTGTGTTGTGTCCTTCCTTGGAGTGAGATGTTGGTCTAGGATGGCCATACTCAAAGAAATCCTTGTGTTAACCCAAAGAGAAGGTTTTCCTGACTTAGAGAAGTCATCAAATCTATCAAGCAGATGTGCTTTGTTTTTTTGTTTGAGAAGAAAAACTTCGCTTCTTTCCTCTAGTGCATAGTTGGGGTCCTTGTGGTAAGCCACGAAGGCTGGATCTGTTTCCAAAGGGGTGAGGAAGAGTTCCACCTTAAGCATTCATGAACTTAGGGGTGACAACTTTTTCCTTAACCAACTAACCAACCAAATAAATAAAACCTGAAAATCACTCGGTCATAAGCTGGGAAATACAAGTCTGTAACACCTATCATAGTGTTTTCTCGCTCCAGAAAAAAAAAAAATCACTTGTCACCAGAGGGAGGTAAAGCCGTCGCTCATCACCCTTGACCATAGCTCTATTAGCATCACCATTTTGACTGACAGATGCTGGCTAGTCAGCCGAGCAAGAGTCAGTATGGGAAATGATGAAAAGGGAACCGTCTGAGAGGGTTAGTTAAATTTATTAATCTCAGAGGCTCTAAGACTAGTAGGGACTGGGGATTTAATGAATGTTTGTGGAGTTGTTGAAGGCAGGCTAGACCAAAGGATATAGACGGATCAATCCTTTAAAAAAACATTTAACTGTTTCTCTGAGCTGGAGTCTTGATCAAGTTATGCTATAGCAGAAGAGCACAGAGACATTTGAATATAAGGTATGGTATGAAAGAAATGTTAAGTGGTGTATTGTAAAGCATGACATGGTTTATGGCTGAGAACTTCACGGCAGGGAATGGGTTATGCTTAAATATTTACATAACTTCCAGCAGCAGTTAAGAGTTTTGACTGGAAGAAAATTAACTTTCTACTGCTTTTAAAGATTTACACTTGGTTGTGGTTTGTTTGTTGTTTTGGTTTTTTCTTCTTATAGCGGGTAACATTTAGCTCTTTGTAACTTCAAATGCTTTTTTTCTTTTTATAGATGAGTGCTCTAAGTGACTGTAAGTGCTGAAAGGGCCTGATTCAGCAGAGCATCCTAACAGGTACATATAAGCTCTGCTGCATCAGGAATATTGTAGAGAGAATTGCAGTGACGTTTAGTTCAAATAGTTCAAAAATTATTATCTAAAGTCAGTGGCTGATGCTCTGGGCCAGTTGCTTGAACCAGAAATTATTTCTTTTTACGTTATGATGTGAAACAATTGCTTTTGCTCTTTGCAAAGGTAGTGGCCACGGTAGTGTGGCATTTCATTCAGTACTTTGTCTTTTGATTATTTTAGTGTGTCTTAATTAGTTATAAATAACGTTTATTTATGCCCATGCCTAGCAACTTTCTCCTATGTTTCCAGGTTAAGTGGAGAGATGCAAAATCCTGCCTTTCTACAGAGACAGCTGTTAACATGAGTCTACTGGTTATGAAGTGATCTGGTTTGGAATTTAGTTTTTAAGGAACGGAGATATGTAATGAAATTTTGCAAGTGAATGAAAACTTACTAATGGGATGAAGCTTAAAATGTCTAATTTTGCGGTGAAGGAGAGTGTTTTATCTTGTTGGCTTTGATTTTTTGTTAGAGGCTTTGTTCTTTTCTAACTTCTTTAGCTTGTAATGGGAGTTTTATTTTTATTGTTTAAATGCTGCTTTAATTTCCAGTTAAAACAAAGTGGCTATGACTGTAATGAAGCATTATCTACAAAGAGTGATTTTGAGTTATAAATTCCTTTTTTGGAGGCACTATGACATATTTTTTTATTTTACTGTGCCATGCTTTTATCTGCATTAAAAATAATCTGATAACATTTCATATTCAGGCATTGCATCCTGAATAAGACACTAACTTTTTTTATCAAAGAGGACAGCTGAGGAATATAAATAAGAAACCTAGAAAGGCAACCACAATGGAAAAATATTAGCAGTTTCTGTAGTCACATTAAACAAGATGCAAATAAGTTGCTTTGCTGTCCTCCTCCCCCTGCCCTCTAGATTAGTTTTCTCTTCTGAGGGTATGCAAACACAAGATGAAGCAAACGAGCAATAATTGTGGAGTATATAAAAGCCATTTAAATGCCCAAAACTTGTCTTGTCATACTGATGTGCCCCTAAACTCTACTTTTATATCAAATAATTCCACCCAATCCTGACTTAGAAAAGTGACTAGAAAAAATTTAATTTAAATGAATTAGACTTGTTAAACTAGAATTACATAAGGTAATTACATTGCAATTGGCTGTACTTACTGTAGCTCTGAACTCCTAGAAATGGCAGTGAAACCCCCTATTGCTTTACCAGGAGTTCCAGCATTGTTATAGCTTGTGTTGATTATCAGCTTCCTCAGTTCCCAAGAGTGCAATATATTTTCATCCCATTAAATTCTGGAGAAAGGGGCAATGATATCTTATACAGAAGCAGCTTTCAGCCATAAAAGAGAAATGAAAGTTGCAGGTTTTTTTCTGAATCTGTCAGATAAGTAACTAACAAATGCAGATTTGATGTTGAGCATTTGGAGTGTGGGTTGTTGGGGGGTTTTTTGTGGCTTTTTTTTTTATTTGACCTTATAATCGGGTTTATGCTGTTTGAAGTAAAATTGCAATTATTTGTTAACGAAAGCATTTCAGTACCTTACATATTATTACTTTGCAGTGGAAATATGACTGCTGGACCATCCTCCTTTGCATTTCACAGTCAGAACAATAGGTACATTCTTTTTAATACAATCCATTTAATGCAGATTACTCCTGGAGGATGAAGATAATTTAATGTTGAAATTGCACAGACATGTGCAGGAAAAATAGAACAAAATAATTTTTCATCAAACTAGCCTGTACTTTTAAAGTGACATTTTATTTCAAGAGAAAAATTGAAGGCTATTAGATTAAAAGATTAACTGGCTTATTTTGGTACTGACAGGAAAAGCGAAACTGTTTCAGAAGTTAAAATTGAAGATATACAACAATTAATGGTGAGGTGACTTTTGACACCTGATTCAGGCAAATGTGTACTAAAATGCATTTGTTGTAATTGTTATTGCATTCTGAGTTCATTTTGAAGGGTGTTTTTCCTTTACAGCCTAACTCACATTCTTTTGCAAGATGGAGAATTTTACCAAACAGATTTTACAGGGGAAAATAGATGGTTCTTTAAAAAAAAAAAGAATGGGAATAAACATTTATGTGGGATTTAAATGAGATGAAGCTACCTGGAAAGGGCACAATACGGTTAAGCCTAAAATATATATATTTCTTTAAAGTACAGACTAGTTTTTGTCTTTTCACCTCATAACCTCCCAATGCACAGAAAACAAGTCATGAATACATTTTGTCTGTATGTGTTACTTCCAGCAATATTAAATAGCTTTGAGACATTTCTAGAGGAAATGTGCCATTACGCAGCACTAACAGAAAGTAAAGACAGAGATTTGTTCTAAAAGTAGCTCTGTGTATTGATTTTCACTTTTCAGAATGCAAGAAAATATTAAATAGAAGTGAACGATCGATATTTCACATCTGTCTTGTGCAAGTAAATAGCAAACAAAAGGGAAATTATTCTACACATGAAACTTAAGTCTTTGAAAGTTTAGCTCTTACGTCAGTATGAAGTGGGAGGTAGTCTTCTTGAAGAAGACCAATTGAAATCTTGGGCCTTCATTGCTTTAAATGGAAACAACAGAGTTTCCACCTTTTTCTCAGACCATGCAACAACTCGGGAGCTTGTCTGTGCCTCAAACCAATGGGACCAGGATGCAAAGTGCTGTGAGAGGTTCGGTTTCTAGGTACTGTGTACAAATGAAACGAGTAACTCACTAGTTTTTATCATCCAACTGAAGCTTCAGGTGGTTTCTATTATCTTGATATTCTATTATTTTGATATCAATATATATTTCCATTTATATTGATATCAACGTATTATATATTGATATCAATAGATATTGATATTCTCTACTACAGCTTTCTCTTTAGTGTAACTTCTCTGTGCTCCCTCACAGCTGATTTTAGAGAATGTAGAGCAATGGAACAGTAAAAGACAGTGTTAGAGCCGGTAAAATACAGTGTCATGCTCACAAGAGTAGAAAATGTGTGGTGCTAACAGAGGCTTGCAACTAACTGCAAGTGAACTTGATTTAAAATTTGGTACCTAGGAAAGAGACATGAGCATCTGGGTTTGGTTTGGAAAGAATGTATTAAGCAGGAGTGAGAGTAAATAAAACAAGAGCAACAATGGCAACCTTTGGATAAAATATATTGGTGCAATTAAGGGACGTGAATTATAAATATACGACATAGTAAACAGTAAGAGAGAAAAAGAACTCATGGGCCCTCCAGAGGCAGTGCTGGCATAATTGTAGGTACAGGCATCATGTTTTATCGTGGTTAATGTTCTAGATAAAAGAGACTCATGGGCTGTAGAAGAAGGGCAGAGTGCACCCAATTATTTTGTGATTACTAGTTGTTCTGAGATAGGCGGATATTTTTTTTTTTTCAAAAGTGAATAGAGTTTCTACTTCCCAATTTAACCCTGCCTCAACAAACCAAATATGTATAGAGATGGTGGTGCATTACTGGTTGGTTGATGTTTGGTTGTTTGGTGGTTGTTTTTCTTTTTAAAAACTGGGAGATAAAATGTACTTTCAATCTATTTAATTTTTTTCCCCATCTTCACCACTCTGCCAGGAAACAGGAAACCTGACCATGTCAGGGAGTCCTTTATACTAATGGTATCCTGTGCCTCCTTCACTGGAGAATCATGCCCAGTCAGAGAAATGAAGAATGAAGTTAGACACACTCTGTAATTTCCATTTACTCCTTTTTTACCTCATTACCATTTATAGTCATTTCTTTAATTAGTTTCCTTTTTTTTTTTTTTTTTTAATATCTCTCTGTCTTAATCAGGACAGTGGCTGTCCACGAGGCATTGCAATGTTAGGTGAATCTGCTAGACTGTATTATAGTTTGTTGCTCATACTTACATCAAGTCTTATACCAGCACATGGTACGTTGATTTGGAGTAAGCATCTAGCATAAAGCCAGGAAGACATGGTGCCCGAACAAGTGTCACTCTAATAGGGTGTCAGAGCAATTCATTCTAAGACTGCTTTTCTTTTTCGTGGCTTCTATCTTTCATTTATCACCTATTTTGACTCTGTTCTTTTAGTGACAGTTTCTCTGTTGCTGCCTTTGCTGAAAATAAGATAAACATTCAAATAGACTTTTGACGCCTTTTTGCCATGGTAGGTGTTTCAAAAAGCAAACTGAGTTTACAACTGCTAGCAAACAATGCTGTCTGTAACCACAACAGACTTTGTACTGTGCTTCATGGAATTTATGGGGCCAATGTTTAACAAGCACTTTGGATGTCAAGCTTTGCTTATTCCTAAGGGCCTCCACTTTTTTAATATGACACAGTTACTGACATGAACTGTTAGAAAGCACCCCGTTCAGTTCAAGGACTTGCCTTTTTGTCTTCGTTGTGGGTATGCTGTGTTCTGAACTCAGCTCTCAAATGATTGAAAGAGCAATAAAGATATTATAGGAACGTAGACATGTACAGTTAATTGTCAGATCTCAATTTAAAAAGAAGGAGCAAGCTGGTTCTCTCTGTTCCCAGAGGTATAACTGGGAATGTCTCAGAATAAGATTTACTCAACACGGGATCTTGGTGTGTTTCAGTTTTGCCTTCTCCCAAACTTGTGTGGTGGCATCCTGCGAGATTTACTTTTGTTTCATTAGAACAGACTTATTAGCGTTGGAACATCCATGAGACATCTCTGATGAGACTGATTTGGCATAATGAGAGTGAATGGGGATGACTGTGGCTTAACTGGAACATTTTAACTAAAATTTCTACTTAATGAAGATGCATTCTAAAAGTAGCATGGGGTAAAACTGTGATTAACCAGCTCCTAAATTAGCATGAAATTCTAGACTTTGCCCATTTAATATAGTGTCCAGATAAAAGTTGAAGGAAATAAGTTATTTTTGTATTCATTATTTTGGTTCCATTTACTTTCTTCAATATGTGTGTGTATATGTGGAAGTGCAGAAGATGTAGGTGTTAAGGGCACCATCAGACCTGAGGGGACAGCACTGCAGCCCTGGCTATGCAGTTTTGTTATTCTTTTCTCTTCTTTTTCCATAGAGTAACAATAAGAGAAAGGTAGTTGGAAACATCTCTCTCAAACTAGAACCATTTGCATTATAATGTTGTGGGCACATCTGTCTCATTTCATCTCCTGCTAATAACTGGACTAAAATCTAGTGCTCTGTAACTTCTGCAGCATCGTTAGTTGCTAGCTGCACCACAAATGCAATGGGCAGTGTTGGTGTAATTGGTGATATATTTTGACGAATAAACTCAGAATAGAAAGAGAGTCATGCGTTCATGTGAATTTTCTTGTTTGTATCTGAAAATTCCTCTGTCTTGGAACTCTTTAAATTTGTTTAAGAGGTCAGTTAGACCTTTCTGGAGACATTTAATAGCAAGGCAGTAACATAATTTCTCTGGAAGTTGAAGTGAAAAAGATGTAGCACTTCTGCTTGAGGAAGTGCTGTTTGTAGAGATGCAAAGTCTAGGTGAGTGGTTACATCTGGGCAGCCAGGACCCTTACCCCGTACCCATGAGCCCCAGGAAGATGCTCCGTGTGGAGGACCAGCACCAAAGCCACCACTGCTCGTGTATGTATGTAAAAGACCTTCGTGCTGGTGATCATTTGTTGTTAGATCAGTGGGAAGTTGTTGTTCGATATCCAGGGAAGCATGAGTGGTTTGAAACTGAAGGGGTTGAGGGATCGTGTTAGGGAATAAGGCAAAAAGGTAGGTGTGAGTCTTCCTCTGGTCAAGGACTGACTTGACTGTTCCCATGGCAACAGAGCTCTACTCTCTTAGGCAGCTGCTGATTACACTTTGAATTTTATTTGCATTCATTATTAAGGAGGAATATAAAAGGACTGAGGTAAAGAATCAAAAAAGTAATAAGAGGATAAAAGATCTTTCAATCAGTGCTTCTCAGAAGCTTTAATTAAAAAAGTAGAAGGAGGGGAAGGGAAAGAAACAGAGGTGGAAAATGATGGTAAAATTTTAGAAAATTTAATGGGTGAACCCTTCCAGAGGTATTGGAAGGATTGCTGGCATCACCATGAAGAACTTACATTTTATAGCTTTATGCCATGTAAAAAGTAGAAGATTTCTTAATTATAATGGTGACTACTATGCTTCAGTATAAAAAAATCAATCTAAAACCGTATTTAAGTGAAGGATTTACATTATGTTGAAACCTCCTGGGTTTTTCAGACCTGCCTGGACTTTTCATAAGGCTGCTTTGATAATGTGTGTCACTCTGGGTTTTTAGTCTGTTTTGTTGTGTCTTGCATTATTTTTATCAATCATCAGAGACTTCTGTATCATAAATATGTGTTGAGTGTGTACTATATACTTATGTGTGTGTATAATACATATGCATTTGTTACACCCATGTAAAGAGGGAGAGGCTTCTACTGAAATTCAAAAACAATGTCAGTTTACAAAAGTCTCCGCCTCTAGCCTTGATGTGCAACTCAGTCAAATTTCTGACGACACTGAAACAAAATGCAGAATTTGGCATTTCAGATGTACTTTAGATGATTGTGAACTTTTTTGCATTCCTTCTAGTAAAATAAGACTTTATAAGAGCCTGACAGTAATCAAACAGTCTCTTGCTTTTTAAGAAAAGGGAAGTTGTTGATAGGAATAAGATTTACGAAGGAGGAAAGTTTAGCCATTGCCTTCAGTAGAACTAAGTTTTCTCTGTGGATCTTCATCTTCCAAGAGCTGCAGCCAAGTCATGAAAAACTGCATTTTTCATGACAATTGATATATTTGTATGGTATGATATAATTAAGAACACCAAGTTAAACCATTCTAAAAAGTATTCACACAAAAGAAAGGAACTTTGTTACCTGTATTTTGCCCCACATTGAGAGGAATTTGGCCATGAGTACTGCTTACAGTGTTGTCTCTATTTTTAGCCTGCCCTGTGTTTGGTAAGCACTGTTTGTTAAAAGGAGGGACTGGTTTTAGATAGCAGGTTTCATCCAGATGAAGAGAGTTGTGGCTGTTCAGTTAAGTGATTGTGGTGTTCCTCGGGTCTGATACGTTGAAGCAAATTTTTAAGCTTGTTTGACAGCTGGTGGAAATATTCTTTGTAATGACGTATGGCAAAGGAGACATAGGCTAACAGAAATAAACATATATAAGGATCTATAATTCTGTGATCTAACCTCCAGGTAAATATATACAAAATTTAGTTCTGCAGAGGTTTTGGAAACTTTGAAATGGCTATCGTGTTTCAAAATTAAAAGTGATACATTTTAATATTAGCTGTTAGAATGAGAGGTATATAAATATGAAAATCAGATTCCTAATATTAAATCCTCGTACCTGAAAATAGGTACATATAAGGACTGAACAAAGCAAAACTAAGCTTTCTATTGGGAGGTATTTATGTTTTTTAACAGACAGTTCTAAAGTAAGATGGTTCGCCTCTAGAAATACTTTCTTTTAAACATTGTTTAAGGTTTGAATCAGCCTCTGTCTTCAATGACAACATAGCTAGCCCAGCTTTTCAGCTAAGATAACTTGATTTGGTGCAGACATCCCACCTGTTGAATGCTGCTTTTGGTCCTTCAGTAGTATTTGGAGTTTTTGATCCTGCAAGATTTAATATTTTTTTATTGAACCACTAGCTTGTCTATTATGTCAAAAGATGGTTCAAACTTGCAAAGGGTACTCAGCAGGGAATACTGAAGAAAATAGGTATTGAAAAGATGAGTGAGAAAAAACTGCAGAAGGTATCATTTGTCACTGCTGAAACTCATCACTGATGTGGAAGAGATCTGCAAAGAGCTGAGCATTTCTACTAGAAAATGTCAGACTCACATTTAAGTGAGATTTGTAACACTACACACAATGAAAACGAATGTTTACTCCCACTGTATCGTGGTAAATCTGATGCTCCAAGGAAACAGGCTACAAATATTCCTGGAGCAGAGACAATTGTCTACCCAGTCCCATCCCTTCAGGTATTGGATATTCCTCTTGTGTGGATGCCTGGCCACAGTCCCTCAGGAGTATCTGCTCTGCCATGGAGCACCTTCTTCTGGTCCAAACTTCATCTTCCCTGCTGTTTCCATCACCCCTTCTCCCCTCCATATTCTCTCCTCCCCTCTCCAGTGTTTCCCTCCCTTTCTTCAGCACACTTTCCCTGAGGTGCCACCGTTTTATAATGAAGGTATTAGTTTTTCTTCTCGTTCATCAGAGGATAATGACAAGCCAGCAAGTGTCCAGGGCTGTATTGTAGTTGTTAAATTAAATAACAGGATGAGGTATGTATTTTTACATATGGTTCCTTCCCCTTGTGCCACACAAATCATGCAGAGTGGTAGATCCTGGCAAATATAATTTTCATCAACGCCAAAAGAAATTCTAGTAAGGAGAAGTTCTCAAGTGTTAAAAAGCTGACAGATATCTTTCTGGTGCTATTTCTTCAGTTTACTGTCATTTTTCAGCCTAGGATATATATTGGGAAATTGTCACGTCAAGAAAACAAGCTCAGTTCAGCTGTACAAGTTTCCATGAAGTATGAAATAACTCGTGAAAATAATCTGAGTTTTGCCCTGTATTTTCCTACTAAATCAAAGTTGTATAGGAAAACGACCCTAGATGGGTGGCATCCGTGAAATGTTTTGATTGTAGAAAGCAATTTTTACATACTCAACTAATGAGGCTGCCAGTTAAATTAAAGAATAAACACAGATTGCCTTAAAAATAAAGCATTTAAAGAAATGCATGGCAGGAGGGTTGGAACTCGATGACCTTTGAGGTCCTTTCCAATCCTAACCATTCTGTGATTCTCGGAAATGTTTCCCATCCCTGAAAAAGGAGTCTCTTAGATGGATTAATTTCTGAAGTGAACCTAGAGGTTTTCTATGCTTTAAGTGAATTCAAACTGGTGTGGTCTGAATGATTTGAGATGTACGCTTGGATGCATGAATGTGATAAAAATAACCAAATAGAGCACATAAATGCTTGGGTAATGCATGTTGTAATTGGAATGCCTAGTTTTAGCACTCACAAAATGATTGTAGTATACATGAACGGAAGGACGTATTTTTAAATTTGCAGCCAAAATGGACTGCAGTCAAATTTGAGCTAGTTAAAGCACTTGGAAAAAGTTCAGGTAGTTGGCAAGCCAGAAACTGGCTGTTAAAGAATGCAGGATATACTGCCATCTTCTTCGGGGCATGTGGATGTTTCTTTCTGTACTTTGCTTTTAGTGAAGTTTTTGGATGATACATTTTTTTACTTTATTATATTCCTCTCAAGTCCCCTCCCCTGTCCCCAAACTCTGTTTTTAAAAGAAAAATATTTGTCTGTCGTTCTGTCAGAGGGTCTATTACATGTTTCACATCACGGTAGGTGTGCTGTGCTGTTTGAAAATTGCGTCCTGATGAGAGTTAATACATGTTGGCTTGGCAACAGGTTTTTTTAATTTAATGTCTTCCATCCTAAATGTTGTGAGAATACGTGATCTAGATGGCCTACTCCTATTCTGAAAAGTGAACATGTCTCTTGTGCTGTAAATATGGGACATTTTGACAAATCATTGCATCTGATGAACAAGGTTCTCTCTGACACCTGCAAGTCATTAGCAAGCCCCAGTCCTAGAGGTCTCTGGTTCCAACTTCTTTCCTTTTATTATTATTTTTTCCTCCCCTTAAACTGGCAAATGCGCTATAGTAGGGATTTAGTGCCTCTATTAGAGCAGCTTGCACTTAAATTGTAATGGATCGATTGGCCTGCAGTCAGGTCAAAAATCATTCTCACAAGTTGCTACTTTTGCAGTTTTTTCCCAGATGAGCCAGTAGAGCATTCCTAACTATTATGCATTTCCATGGGGTTTTTTTATCAGTTTCTTTCCCCCTCCCTTTCTTTTAAATAAGCTAAAAATCAGTGCAGCTTTCTGAGTTCTTTTTGAAGGGATATAGTATCTCTGCTCTTTGCTTTCTCTATGATAATGCTGCCATAGTGCTTGTGGTCAAACATCAGTCACCTTTTCCCACAGAGAAGATTTTGCTCCTGAAGCTGGACTTGGCACATCATGGCCAATCACCCCACGGCCGGTGAGCTTCCAAGAGTAGTTACTGTCTCTGTTTGCTCTGCAGGGGGCTGTTATCTAGCGAGATCACCTTTGCACATCATTTCTCTGTAGCACCAAAAATAATTTATAACTAGAAGACCTATTGCTATGTTTACTTCTGGCTAACAACACCACAGGATCTTGTGTATGTGTTTTGGGTTTTGGAGGTGGTTTTTTGACAGTTTCTTAGCACTTTCCAGATGGTGACTCATGCAGTTCCCCATTTCCAGGCTATTTAGTAAATGTGATAGCTCTTGGGTAGCTGCTGATGTGGGCTGTCATTGTGATCTGACATTTCCGTGGTGGAAGTAACAGGACGTCTGCATCTGTAAAGGCTGTGAAATTTGGGGCCCCCTGCTTGCTTTTCTCNAAGACATCTACCATAAAGTTATACATTTGTTGCATGAAATAGACACACAGGCATGTACACACAAGGATAAAAAAACACAGGAGAGATGCTGTGAAGCAATAAGACGTGGCAGTACCTTGCAATCATTTAAGGAAATGAATTTAAAAAAATCAAGGTTAATTTGCTGGTTTTTTTGGTAAGCTTTTTTAATAAGTATGTTCAAGGTAGGGACATGCCTAGGCCACTTAGAAACATAAATATCCCTTGTGCCAGCGTTAGTTTTGGCTGCAGCAAAGAAAGATGCTGTTCAATGTCCAGGCTTGCATTTGATGAAAGAAGGATGACAAAGAAGTAAGGGGATAAGAAAGTTGTAATTACTTGTGGTGTTTTAAGGATGATCTGATGGCTTAGATCCTATCCAGTGACTCAGCAACCTGAAATGGCCTGTGTGTAGTAAATAAGGAGGAAACATCCTTGATGTTGTTATCCCCTGCTTCCTGAGGGATAACCAGGAGCGATGAAGCCTCTGTTAGGATTAGAAGCACCATTACCTCCAGCAGTCTAATATGATTCTCCTGATGTTACACAGTGCTTTTCGTAACCTCAGAGTACTGAACACAGTACCTCCCAATTGATACAGAGCAGTGCTGTGGGGTAGGTTTAGTAGTTCTCTTATCTTTCTAGTAAGTGCTATGGGATAAGGTGGCTTTCCCCTAGGAAAAATGCTACCAAAGAAATAGAGGGCAAATGAAAGCATAGTGGATTTTTTTTTTAACAATTCTGTGACAGCATGGAGTTTCATTTGCTTCTACTAGCTTTGAATTTGACCCAGGTTTTCCACTCGGAACAAATGAATTATTGCTAATGGGAATTACACTTTCTTCCATTACACGTAAAAATGGAGCTATTGTGCCTGCTCCAGCATAACTTATTTGGAAATATTTATGCAGGTCCACATTGGGTTTTTTGCCCCAAAAACACAGGTTAATGTGATGACAAGATGTAGAATATTTGCCTTTGAATTCCTCTTTTCAGTGATTTCTGGATCAGTATCTTGGGTTTTTAGTTTCCCCCTTGTTCCAGATAAGTGCCATGAACATTATTTTTAGCGAATTGTCGCACAACCCTGGTTCAGTCTTCCCTGTTGCAGCAGTTTCAGTCTATTAAAATAAATACTTACCAATCCTTTTAACTTTTCTCTTTTTCCCCTGCACTCTTTCACTAAATGTAGACAAGGTCTGAAGGCTGACTATTGTCATTTTTGTGTTCTTAATAGTTTTGATAGCAAAGCTTTTACACATTTTGGTTTTGTTCAGATGCAAAGCAATAGTGGTCATTGAAATCTCAAAATATGTGGCTGAGGTAAATTGTCTCCCATGTAACTCTAAATTCAATAACTGTTATCACTGTCTTATGAATAAAGCTGTGTGTGCTCCTTTGTGGTCCCTGCTTAACAGCATTTCTGTCTTGCAAGCTAGTGCAGCCAAGAAATTTCAGTTTGGGAAAGAATGAAAGCAAAGTGGAGTTAGAGGAAGTACAGGGTACATTCCTGATAGTGCCTAAAATGAGACTTTTCGTATGTATATTTTTATTTTTCGGAGGGTGACAAGTGTCCCTAGTTTTTGTAAGAGAATATTTGGGATGGGAGCAAAAGTTTTTAAGAGTTTGATTTTAATATATAATCCTTGATGCATTAGGCGTTTTTAGTTTCTTTTTTTATGTTCAGATATTTTACTATCTTGTTTGCATTTCCTGTTTGTCTGGCAAGTTTTCAGTTGGGTTGAGTTTTTGTTTTGGTTTGAGTTTTTTGTTTTGGTTTGGTTGTTTTTGTTGGTGATGATGGTGTTTTTTGAAAAATTTGAATAACATAAAGGGATCCCTCTTAGACAATTCCTCATAAGTATTGTTCTCTCTGCCAATCTAAAAGAACGGCAAAATATTGGTTAAACATCAAGTCCTATTGTGCACTTAATTGGATTTTTTAGTGTCATCTACCCTAAATAAAATAATACACATTTGTTTTTCAAAAATCTATGTAAAGTAAAACCACAGGATTCTTTCTATTGCTGGATTTGAAGATTCTAGATCAGGGGCTTTTTTTGTGCATGGATTTCAGAGGGACATCTCATTTACATTTGAAAAGAAGATTATGAGACTGTGGCTCTAGAATAGAGTGTAAATTTTTGATTTGTCAAAAAAAAAAAGTTAACATGGAAAAAAACCAAACTACACCAGATGTTTTTCACAGCTTAAGATAGAAAGTTGTAGGAAGTTGTTTATTTAACTGTATAAAAGCAGGAACTGTTTGCAGGGAAATGTGGAAGCCTCCTCTATAAAGTGGACGCACTGTATAGAGACTTCCCAGTTGCCGGGATGAGTTCTCCAAATCCTTCGCTGTAAATGGGCTCCCCAGCATCTGCAGATCTGGATGATGGTAATATAGGGCAATTGGTGATNTATCATTTGTCCTTAACAGGGGCGAGACAATTCTAATTCCTTTCCTTTAAGATTCTTACTGGATGTGTGATCCGTATACCTTCTCTGCAGTCTACTAAAGATAGCTTGGATGATGTGGGATTTCATGCCTGTGTGCAATTAGAATTCTTGGTTTGGCTGATGAAAAGAGGAGCTTAAAAGAATAAGATAAAAAAAATAAAAACTTTATTCCAGCAGAAGAGAAGTATCTGTTATATCCAAAGTAAAATGGTTTATCTGAAGCTTCTGTAAGAAATAGCAAGGGAGATGAGAGTCTAGATTCACAGAACTCCCAAGGGAGGTGGCTTTCTTCTCCTATGTGATAGCTGAGTGATTCGTGCACACCGTCAGAATATAGGAGGCACAAATTCTTTTCTGCCACAAAAGATTTCAGCTCATATCTCTCATAATCACTGTACTATAAGGACAGAGTGTTTTTACAGCAGGCTGCTGGACCCCTGAGTTACAGTCCTTGTTCCATGATGCGTTTGACAGCCTAGGCAATGTGCAATGGTCAGAGAGGCAGTCTGGGGCTTCACCGCCCAGTATGTTCCTGTGTGAGCACCAACAGGCTCCCTTGGACTGTGGCCCATGAGGTGGTATTAAGTGAAGGAGACAACTGGGTCTAAATCCATCTCATCCTGAATCATCGCTTTAGTTGCTCATGTGTTGATTATGTACGTAGGCATTACTCACAATTGGTAAGTCTCTCCAAGTAAGCAGGGCAACAAAAATTGTGTTTTCCAGCAAGGTTATAATGAATGAAAACAACTTCCTTGTACTGCAGGCCGTCACCAAATATCTGCATTTGGTTTGTAAGGGCTGGATCATATAAAGGAAAACTAATTTATCACTGTGACAGAGCAAGTCAGTAAAGAGAAGTGTTTATGAGCCCAGATTCAGGTGAACCGTTTTTTAATTCTGCAATTGGAAGGCATCGGCAGCCTTCTGGATGAAAAACTGGTGACCTTTGCTTGTAGAGACAACTTCTGTAAGAGTTATGAAGAGGTCCTGTCTTAAGTCTTCTGAAACACTTTGTCTGTAACATGATAGTTTAAATCCTGGAAAAGCCTGTTTGTGCTGGGTTGTTTGGGTTTATTTTTTGGCATCCTGGCTGGAACAACTCTAGTGGTAGTGATAGATTTCCCAAAAAGATGAAGTCGAGGCTTTACTTTCAATCCCAATTTCTGTCATATAGCCTTAAATACATGTGTACAGATTAACCCGAATTGGTAAAAATCATAATACGATTGTTATAAGCTGTAATAGTCCTCCTTTTGATATTTTATTACAAAGTAAATACATTGGATACAAAGTAAACATAATACTACAGTGTGCCTCCCTTGGACTGGTTGGAATTCTTTTCCCTGTAATTTAGATTTCTTTAGGCATGCGCTAGCTTAGTTCAATTGGTAAGACTCAGTCTTTAGTTTGTTTAAATTGCCATGTTTCTATAGTATATCTGGCGTGACCCCTTCCTGTTCATACCAGCTTGGAAAGCCAAATGGTACTGGAGATGGGAGTTATGAAGTGAAAATCCAGTAAAATCTAGAAAGGCAGGGTTCCCTTTGGCTGGTGTTTTAAATGAGTGTGAAAAGAAGCATGGCCATCTGTAACTAATGGCAAAGTCAGACAAGAAGCGATCTTTGCCAGCCAACAGTTCCTCCTCCTCTCTCACAGATGTCTCCCCAGTGCCAGGCTGTCTGTCTTCATGTAAATGGTTCCCTGGTTAGTTTGTCCAGGCTTACTTAACACCGTAAGGACGTGCTGTTTGAGAATTCCCTCACTTGAAGTGGCTGGGGTTTTGATTTGCAGAATTGCTAATCCTTTTTATTTCAGCTGCAGGAAAGTAGTTGTAGCCTGTATTTTAAAAACAATTGCCCTTCTAATTTTATCATTCTTCACATGATCAGCATTCTCTGTAAAGCATATTTTTTTGTCTAATCCATTTTTCATAACAACAGTACTGTTAACAATTCCCTTTGCAGTTGTATACATTAAAAATAAAACAATGATATCAGGCTGCTGAACTAGTATGATGTGCTATGGCCTTCCTTCTAGAAAGGAGAAAACACTTCACAAATAGCAGTCATCCCTAGCTCTGCAGCAGGATGCGCTAGCGTGAATCCCTGAGCCTGTGCCAGCTCCTATTAACCACAAAACGACAATAACCAAAGGCAGTGGGCAGTTTACATATTCTGCAGCCAGAAGGAGTTTCTATTTCTGTTACACTCCCAGGTATAAATAATTTGTGTGTGAAGAAATCTGTCCTTAAACATGTGATACAATGACATCTCAGTATCCGCGTGATTACAAGGCAGTACGATTTGGTCGATTGGGGATTGAATCTTAGACCTAACCATGGCTGGAACAGCATGTTTTTTGTTTTTGAGAAACAGCTGAATCAGATTCTAGAAAAGGTCAAGTATGAGGGTGGCTTCAGGTCTGTAACCCCCTTGAAACTTCCTCCTACCTCATCAGAGCTTTTATGGTGCCTTTCATTGTTGTTCTCCAGTGAAATCTGCAAACCTGGCTTCTGGTCGTAGGCTTGAAGACCTTTTCAAGAATCTGCACATGGAAAGACCAGGGAACTGAGCTCCCGGGCTCCTCTGTGGAAGTTCATTTAGTGGACTTCACTGCGTATCAGGGTGCAGATAGAGGAACAGCTATAGAGCTAATTGCCTTTATGGCAGACACCAAAGAGTGTGGTTAACGCACAAGTTCCCTGATGAAACTGTGGCTGCAGTTGGTTCTGCTGAAGAGGGCAGTCAAAAATGGGTACTAGGTTGAAGCGCTTCATATAGGTCTCGTCAAGGCTGTATACCTGCATCTCCTTTGAAGAGAAAGGAAGTCTTGGGGAAACAAGGCCTCCCAAGATGGAGCTGGGATAAAGCATGTTGGTCATGCTCTATTGGAAGGCATTCCCAAAGCATTTAAGAGTTGTAATCGCCATTTTAGATTGCTACCAAAACCTCAGAATCTTGGGATACGTTAAGTGCCAAGCAGTCCAAAAAACAACAAGTGACAGGGAAAAAAAAATGTTACTTACTGGAAGATACTGTTTAGGCTGTTAAATAAGTGGAAAAATTGCTTTAAGGAGGAATTCTTACTGCATTTCCAGGACTGTGTCCTTATTTTTCAAAGAGAGAACAGGGCTGGGTCATTTTGTGTTTGGTTGCTTTTTGTTTGACTGTTTGGGTTTTTTTCCTGTTTTAAATTATCAGGTTTTGGGTTTTTTTTGCAAATCTTAGAGATGCCTGAAGATACTGGACTTACTCTTTGCCATTCTTTATTTAACGTACCTGGATTTTAACAGTATTTGGTTTTGGCTTTAGAAATGTTAGTGATACTAATAATAAGAGGATTTTTTTTTCCCCTCCTTGATCTGTATCCTCTTTAAATTTTTGCTTTGGAAAGAGTGGTAAGTTAACAGTCCTTATGTGCGTTTCAAACTTCTGTGCAAATAATCTAATTCTGTGGTATTTGACATTGCTCATCTGCCTTCATACAAAAAAACCCAAGGAATGAAAGCTACATTAATTCAAATTTCAGTCCTGCGGGTGCAGCATTTCATGTAGTGAGTGCCGCAATTTTCTCCCCTTTCTCCAGCTCTTTGAAGAAATGCACTGCCACAGTGACTGGCTGACTGCACTGCGATGAAGGAATAAAATTGTTGGTATCTGAAGTAACGCAGTGAGTGCTGATGCTTAGATTCAATAGCAATTAGAAGTTTTTAAGAGAGCTAGGAAGAAAACTGTAGCTTCCCTTTGAGGGAAAAGTGAGCAAGTCGACTCAGCAGTTCAACTGCTTCACTCCAGGTGGTGTTCCTGCACGCGGCTCTGCTGCTTTGCACGCTACAGGCTGTGGAAAACTACCTCTGCTCCAGTTTTGGAAGCTGAGACGGCTTGTTATTTCCTCCACATGTGGTTTTGTGTTTGTCAGGAAGAGATACAGTTCTAAAATACTACTTTCAGGCAAAGGGAAGCTTTGCCTCTGATTCCAAAGACGATTTGTGTCAATTGATTTCTGAAAGTTGGTTGGGTATGTCTTTTGTTGGACACGTGTCTCTTGGTTAACCTTGCTAGAGGGGTCAAGGGTAATAGAAAGGGCTTCTTCAAATCCATTGCAGATAAGGCTAACACCAGAGGCAATGTAGGCCCACTGATGAATGAGGGGGGTGCTCTGGTGACAGAGGATACAGAGAAGGCAGAGTTACTGAATGCCTTCTTTGTCTCTGTCTATACCGCCGGAGGGTGTCCTGAGGAGCCCCA
>VZTO01011642.1:30582-56378 GCA_013400615.1 Syrrhaptes paradoxus
TTCTTTACAGTGAGGGTGACAGAGCCCTGGAACAGGCTGCCCAGAGAGGTGGTGGAGTCTCCTTCTCTGGAGACATTCAAAGCCCGCCTGGATGCGTTCCTGTGCGATCTGATCTAGGTGTTCCTGCTCCGGCAGGGGGATTGGACTAGATGATCTTTCGAGGTCCCTTCCAATCCCTAACATTCTGTGATTCTGTGATTCTGTGGTTGTGAGTGATGGGTTTTAAATCTCCTGGCAATCCTGTTTTACCATGGTGTGCGTGATTTAGAACAACTGCTGCTTCCAATTAAGGTAAAGTGTGTAGTGTTACACAAATGCTCCTTATTGAAAGCATATATTTTCCATTTCAGAATTATGCAAATTTATTTTTCTGTGACATTGGAGAAAGTCAAAGGAAAAGAAAAGACACATTACCTTCTTTTCCTGGCATCTTTTGCAACCATTAAAGTCAAAGCAATCTCAGTAAAAGGTTGCAACTGGCACCAACGGAACACAGCGCCATTATTATTCCTGGAGTAAGAGAGCAAAAATAGACTCTCACACTTGGGCACGTTTTGTCTTCTCTCTCCTTCTCTTCACACTCTGAGGCTGCTGCCAAGCCCTGCTGCTGCTTTGTCTATAACACACACCAGGTTGATTTTTCCTCAATGCCCTTTTGACTGACACATTTGTCAATGCACAGGCTACCTACGACTTCAGCTGTTTACAGTATCAGTCTCACTGGCCTCCTTGCTGTATCTTCTGCTCTCTTCCATTACTCACACGTTGCACCATCCTGCATCCTTCTCCTTGATGTCTAAATGGATTCATTACTTCCCAACTGCAAATCTCACTGCCTCATCACTTACCGGCTAACACACCCTTTTCTATGATCTCAAAGTCTTCATATTCCCTTATTGTTGTTCCTTCTAAAAAGCTGTGGGTTCTCTCTTTTGGTATCCCTGTGCCTTCCACTAGTACTTTTTTAACACTTCTGAATTCTTATATTCATTATATAAGCATTGCACCCACAACCGTTTTAAAATTCTGAGTTTCACCATTGTATGCGGTTGTTGGTGAATATTAAGCTTCTCTGAGGTTGTTAGTACCAATCACGCCACGTGTCAGGTATGAAACTGTATTGAGGACATTTGAAAGTAATGCTAACTGAGAGGCTGGATTCCTCTGTCTCTGGTACAGACAGACAGTCCTGATACAAGTACATGCCTTTCTCCAAAACGCCTGATCATGAGTGTTTATTTGCCAGAAGCTGAATTTTCCATGCATGGGGATTTTTTTCCCCCCTCTTACTTCAATACCTTACAATTTCCCTTCAGTTGAACACTCTATCTGTAATTTTCCTTGTGATTACTTGTTTATTGAATACTTCTGCTTATGATACATTCTGCACATATACTGGCATTTTGTGTTATCCGCCAAGACTTTGTCTCCCACCTGCAGTTCTGCTTTTATGTACCTTGTTCACTGCCCGTCACGCACATGCCCACGTCTTGATATTGTGGCATGTCCCCCCCGTTCCTCAAAATGAATGGACCTCTCGCTCTGGGGTCACCATGGAAGCATCTGGACCTCTTTGTCATGTTGTCATGTAATGTCATAATAATAGGCCACATCACCCTGCCTTTCAAATCTTTCCTCTTCATAAAGCTTAGTTATATTGGGCTCAGAACATAAACCACTTTCAGTAGCACACTAATGCACAAAACAAACAATGAAAAGCTGCAACAAAAGACTTCATTTTCAGTCTTTGTGCATGTTTTAGCTTGGCATGGAAAACGATTTCCTTCCTTCACTTTCTGACCTTGGGCAAGTAATTCCCCTTGGTACATGTGTTATTTTTTTTTCTTCTGTGACACAAAGATTAAGGTGCTGAGCTCCTTTGCAAAGCATTTTCAGAGCTACAAATAAAAAGGTGTTCTATAAAAGGTAGTTGATATTTTTACTCTTATCGTGATTGTTATTCTGTGTGTCAGTCAGCAAAATAAGCACAAAGTCTATTCTTAGCAAATAATGGTGGTAGTTGTTTTGACTCGTCTAAGGTTTTCTTGAGTGGCTAAGTTGCTAATGGAACTGATGTTCTCAACTCCCACAGACTTCTGTTTTTTCCTACCCATGTGTTTTTTTGCAACTGATGTACTGTCTTCCTTGCTTTCTTTTTATTCTCACACAAAGCTCTTTTATCTTGATGTAGAGTCCGTTTCCCTCTTTCATGGCAAATGCAAGATCTGGCCTTAGTATTGTTTGTTCTTCAAATTGCTGTTTTCAATTCTTCAATTCACTTGTCTAGCAGAATTGCCTCATTCTTCTTTCCTTTTTTTAAAAAAATAATAATTAAATGTGTGCTTTTTTTTAGGCTTATGAAAATACTTTTCTCTCTCTACAATGCCACATTTTAAAAAAAAAAAAAATTGCTGTACTGTCCACTTCATAGAACGTTCCCTGAATGTTTTCTGTTTGCACTGTAGGAAAGAAAGCTCTCCCAGATTGCTGTTCACAGATTTATTTTCCTTGGGGGGGATGGTCTTATTTTGAGCAGTATTGTTCAGTAATATCAATGCTTGGGAAGAATGCCAAGCTCATCCAGGGCAGCACAGGCAGCTCTTTCCATTGTAGGGTTTCCAATTAAATTAATGCTACCAGCTGTGTGTTCCTTTGTCTGCTCTGGACCAGGTTGTGGTATTGCGCTTTGCAGTGCATCTCTCCAGCAGTGCCTGTTGTCTCCATACTAATAGTTTGGGTGAGAAAGGAGAGCTAGGAAACATGAGCATTCAGAAAAGAGGTGGTGTAAAGGAACTTCTGGCAGTGTGAATTGTGCTAAGAAATGGGCCTGGTAACCTTGGAAATAATGGTTGGGGGGAACACAAATATAATCCTTTGTATTTAGATCATGCCACAGTGTTTTACAAAGGTGTCAAAGTATCATAATCACCACAGCATGAGAGAAATCAGATTATTCATCCAAAATCAGTCATGCAACAAAGTAAAGGCACAGGTGGGACCAGGATATGAACCTTCAGATTCTCAGTCTAGTGTCAAGTCCTCTAGATCTTGTTTCTTGATATTGGAGGAGATGGTTTGAAGTAGGTTGGGGGGGGGGGGGGGGGGGAAACGACCCACATTAAAAAAAAAAAAGAGATGGAAAAGGAAACATGCAGAAGGAGAGCAAGTTGCTTTGCCTGGCTGGAGCAGATCCTAAAGAAAGAGGGAGAACAGGCAATGGGGGGATGAAAGCCAATATTCTCCAATGCTTATGGGAAGAAAATGCAGCTAGGAAGGTAAAGTTAGATCCAAGATAGAAAGGCTGGAAGGGAAAAATGTCTGACAATCTGACTGATAGGTGGCAAGGAAAGTGTAATATTTGTCAAACGGCATCAAGTTCAATGTTTTATTCTCTTAACAAGAATGTTGCCCTGGCTTGTTTTGAGCAAGTCTGTAAAATGAGAATTGTTGATGCTCAAGGTTTGAATAGGTTTTGTTATTGATATTTTTTTTTCCCCAACACCTCTACACAGACTTTCAGAGAACACAGAAGTAGAGGAAATCCCCATGATTTTGTCAGTTTGTTATATTTTGATAGAATTGTCATCAATTTTATATTAAGTCACTTTAAGACTCAGCCTTTTTTGTTTCCATATAATTGCTGCTATGCAGCAATTGTCTGCTCTGCAGCAGGCAAGCTAGCTATTAAAAGGAGTATCAGACAGTATGTCCTGCTTAATAACTTCTCAAACAGTGCTGGTTAGGAAAATTAGAAGATTCACCAACAGTGCAAGGGTGAAGATGAACAAAGTAAGGGACGGAGGAAGCTGCACAGTAGACCAAAGTAATATATGATTCATCATTAAACAGGTAATCAAGTGTAATCTACCCGTGGTTACATATGAAATGAAAAGTTTTCATTTTGCTGAATGGATGAATGGAAATTGCTCATGCAACACTTTGAGCAAAGATGCTGGCAGTAGGTGAGATTTGGCTTGTGTCAGCGAGGGATCAGCACAAAAAAAGGGAGGATTTTGGAGTCATTCTTGCAATCTAGCCCCAGATTTCCTTGCATTCCTTATTTTCCAGTGGGCTACATTAACTTTGCAGGTAGGTATCTATCCTGTTAGGATGCCAGGATCCTAGAGGTCACTTTTGTGATTCATCTTTAGCCCTTGCTTCAGTGAATGTCACTGCCTGGCTTCAGTTGCTTTAACCTCCTCCTTTCCTTGACCCTCTTCACCCATTAGTACTTGTATCAAACCTTTCTATGACAGTGCTGGTGGGACAGTCTCCTCTTCCTAGGTCTGTCAGCACTACAGCCTCTTTTTACCTCCCAGCTATAGGCACCCTGAAAAGCCGTGTCACTTTTTTGGAAGCATACTCAAAGTTCATATGCTAGAGGAGATGGCAGCTAAAGCCATTCTTCAGCTGAAGATTTGTGGCTGTGTAACTTCTTTAAAATGTTGGGATTTTTAAAAATGTTTTTCAAAGCAGTTCGGGCTTCTTGAAGGACTAGGAGCTAGTACTCCTCTGAGACAAAGCGTGGGTGCTATTGCTGCAACCACATGAAAAAAGATTTGAAAACTATAAGAAATTGTACTGCTGTTTCTCTGCTTGGTGTGGTGATCTGGCAAGACACGTGCCCTCTGTGTGTCTCTTTAGAACTGAACAGGAGATCTGCAGGTTGGCTTGCAGGAAAAAAGAAATAAATCTGGACTTCTGTCAAAAAAGAGAACTTGTGGAGCCTTCCATTTGGTAGCCTTTGCAAAGCTGGGCTTCTTTCAAGCTGTCTCATTGCCTTCTGCAAGAGATGGTGTCAAAATACCTTCTGTGTATAAATCTTACCTCCCTCCAAACCTGTGAGACTTCTAGTTTATTTTTTCAAGGCTCAGATGAATGATTAAATTTTAATGTGATGGATATTTAACATTACCGTCATCAGCAAAGCCTGTATACAGGAAGAAATCTGACCCAGAAAAGACTCACACAGAATGCTTTTCAGTAAAAACATCCAAAAGTGGTGGTGCTATTTTGTGCAACAGAGATGTAAATGCACTGTCTGGTAATATTTTTAGTCTTAGATATCAGAAGTTTGGAATATTTTTCCCAAACAAAGAAATTCCAAGGCTTAAGAAGCGTGGCTGTTAGGACTCAAACGCATTTGTTTACGGTCATGACAAACTAAAATCCCTTAAAGGTTGATTACATGTGAATGTAAAATACTGTTAGCAGTCTGAGGTGTGTATAATGTAGTGGAGGGGAGAGGGGGATTGGCTAATGTTTAGAGAGAAGATGTAAATGAAGTGATGTTCTATAACCTTATCAAGAAAAGGAACAGGATAGACTCTCTAATCTGCACTGTAGAGGAGAATATTCTTTAAAATCCAGTCAATAATATTTCTTTTTCCCCCATCTTACCCTTATTTCCTTCTGAATAGTTTCCCGGATATATTTAAAAAGTGCTGTCACTCGTCTCAAAATAATTCAGTTTTAAGTCAGGGATGAACACTTTTGCTATGAAGGAAAAATAATTTGCAAGAGCAGAATTGTTATCCAAAAGTGACTAAAAAGATTTGTTGAAAATTTGAGGCCAGGCTCACCTGATCACGGTTCTTAATCACATTTTATCCTTCTTGCTTCTGAGATTATGAGCACCAAACAAAAAGACCTGTAGCTGATCTGTTGAAATTTCTTGTAAGTTTTCAAGGCCTTTTTTCCTGTGATTCCATTACCTTTCTGTAATGAATTAATGAATGTTTTGGGACTGTTTAAAGGTGACAAAGATCAAAAAAATTGCACTGAGGTTAACGTGACCATTTGATGAGGAAGGAACAGAACACCTCAGTGAAAGAAATCCAGACTTTAACCTTATTCCTTACCCTTGGTGACAGAGAATTTGTATGCTACCATCCCTCAGTCTTCATCAGCATCCTGAAACTAAGAAAGGATTTGAGGACCAGCCAGCAGCATGTTATTCTCCAAGCAAGAAATAATAGCTTATATCTTCACAGCTACACAGACATTCTGTTTGCCTAATATCCGTTTATAGGCACTCGAGTTGCCTAATGATGTATTTTTCCCCTGGAATCAGCTGTTTATCCTGATTTGGATGTGGATTAGTCCAAAAAGCTTGCTGGAAGGGATGCCGAATTTCCAGAATGCATTAATAAATCTGTAAATACTTTCTTTGTGGCTCATGTACAGGGAAAACCTGAGGTTCTTATGGACTAGGTTTTTCTCCCTGACCTCTGATCAGATGGCAGGTTCCTGGCTATTTTGTTGGAATGGGGAATGAGGGACCCTGGTAGTTTCTAAGTTATAGAAGATGAAAAGGACCCTAGAATACACCTCTGATTATTTCAAGGGGTACTGCCCACTCTTTATGCACAGTGTTTAGCATTTAAAAAGAAATAATGTTGGTCTGACTTTGTTTACCCAGTAATTTAAACGGGAGCAAAGTTAGACTGTTACTGAAGTCTCCAGTGATCTTATACTATTTCTTTTTCTCAATTTGGCTCATCAGTGTGTGGTCTATGAGGGTGATTTGTTATAATTTGCTATCAGGAAGCAAAAGGGAGAAATAAGTAAGAAAATACTCAGATTCGTAGTGCAGTAGTTCAGTCTCAGTAAGGTTGGGTGGGGTTTTTTTTGCTGTTTCTTATTCATTCCTGCATCTGTTGTTAAACTTGTTCTTACTTACAGATTTTTCTTTTTCCTAAATTACAGCAGCCAGTAATTATTTAAGGACTTACCATTGCTTCAATTTTACAGAGGACGCATTTGGAACTATAACTATTTAAATTCTGGCTTTGCTGGAGGTGCTTATATGAGCTGATAGACTAGATGTAAATAATTTATTTCAAGTTGCATTGTCTATGCTCTTTATTTTAAAAAATAGCATACTGAACACAAAATTAGGTTTTTTTATTCTGTTTAGATGCCATGCCAAACTAACTTAGAAGAGTTTATACTCTAAAATATCGCTTTTTTGTTACTGGCAATTGGCCCACCAGTGTTGTAAATTCAGTAAGCTTGCATTTTATTTAAATTTAAATTGCAACAGAGTTTTGAATGGCAAGATAGCATTTAAGTCCTTTTAGATACATGTATATATGTGTGAGTGTGTGGATTTTTTAACACAGATGGAGCAAAATGTAGCTTGGATATTTCAGGATCTAGAAGGGAATGCCACTAGAATTTCAAATTATTATATTTCAAAAAATTATATGTTTGAATTAGAGCTTTTAGTCAGTTCATAAGATACAGTTGAAAGATTTGAATAACTAGGAAAAGGATTTAGTAGAGCTGTTATGTTTGTGAGGGTGGGGAAAAAAGATGTAAGAAAATATGTAGACCTCTGTTTGATCCTTTTTACCAGTCAGCTCTTCTGCTGGAGACAACAGAAGTTCTACTTGGCTAAGGAATAGATACATATCATACGTGATGGTTTGACGTATCATATAGACTTTACTTTGTATGTGTGTATATTGTAGAAATTATATTTCTGTTCAAAGAATAATCCAGTCAGACTGACTCAGAGGCCAATTCTGCAACTCATGCACTCATTTTGTAGAAAAGCCTGCATCTGAGATAACAGCACTTTCTCCAGCAGCTAACTCTCTGTGTATCAAACAGTCTCTAAGTGTTCAGGAAGGAGGTTCATTTGCTAGCATAATTAAGTGCGTATTGCCCCAATCCAGCACACATTATTTTCATAAGCATATCATGGAAGAAAGAGCCCCAAGGACAACTTCAGTCCTGGGGCTATTTTAACAAACATGGTGCAGTGTCAAGAGAGAAGATTTTAATCCTTTATTCAGTTTGTTTGCCAGTATTAGCATTCAGCCCTGTGGAGCTAAATGTTCCATGCTGTTTCCTTCCCCTTCTTGTTTCAATAACAATTTTCACAAAAAGCATGTTTCCCACTTCATAGCATTACAAGGAGCGTACTAGTTATTCTCAGTCTGAAAGTGTGCCTGGAAACTTAGACATTTTCAAGTATTTTTTCTAATACAGTTCCACTCTGCTATATTTTTAAAAATCATACTTGAGACACTGGAGGGTCACACTACGTATTTTATTTGAATGGGTGGCATCAGGACTGTGTAGACTTAAATTTTTATTGAAATCAAAGCAAGCTTTTGCAAAATCTAACATCAATTTTATTTGACTATTTATACCTAGCTATAATTGACATATACATAGCTCCAGATATTTATTGATGGATAGATCAGTATATCAATAAAAATAGGTTGTTTCCCAAGCAATAGCTTTCTCACTGGGATATTCAACCTAGATATTGCAGTACTTGGTGCAGGAGAACCATATCAAGAAAGAGATTCAGCATCTCCCAAAAAAAAAAAACTTGACAAGCCTTTTATCTTTGTTGAAAGAAGATGATGAAGAGTGTCACAGGCAGCTTAGGAGATGAATAGCTAATAAGATTGTTCTGAATATTAGAAACTAGTCAGATACTGGTAATTTTTTTGTCCAGTTACCAATGATACTTGGTACTTTGCTGAAAAAGGATATGGGTGGTTATTGAAAATGTATTACCTCTAATGTGAAGCCCAGAAACTTGCCCAAAAGCTGAGCTATATTCATAGCATATACAGAGGGAACACTTGATCCTAAGCCAAAACCACTTTGAAACCTCTCTCTGGGAATACTCACTGTCCCATGCTTATCTGCATGAAGGAACTAACCAATGAAGTGTTCCCATTGCACAGCCCCTCAGCGGCATCAGTGTGCCCTGGGAATCCACTGTGGCATGATCCAGATTTCTGTATCTGAACAAGAGTAACGCATTGGCTTTATGAGTAGATAGTTCTCTGTATTCATGGCCTCCAGTGCTGTCCTTTGGCTATGAAGCCAATCTCTACATGGGCCTGAGTGTGGAACGCCATTCCTCACGCTGTAAATATTCCAGTTGAGATCAATAAGTGTGGGTGAAGGAAAACGTTATCACTGTAAGATCCATATGATAGGAGACAGCAGGTCTGGCACTAAAATATGATTTCATATTTTTAGGGGAATATCTTCTCACATGTGGGTTTCTTGCTTTTGTCTGCACCTGTTTCGTGTGCAGAATATTCTTGCAAACTAAGTAATTGCACAGTTAGGTGTTAGCTATTCATATGTAAATGCATCTTACTCTTTACTATCCCATTGCCTCATTTGCCTGTGTAAATGCAGGTTAACTGCATGTGTAGCTTTGCCAGTGGCAAATTTGTCTATCTCAAAATTTAGCCTTGGGCGTGCTCTAGGGGATTATGCTATAAGACCATGTTGTTTCTTTGTTCAAGCTCTCAAATCTGTTAGAAACCCAATATAATAAACATTTGATTCTGCTTTATTTCACAGGGGAGTCCTTCAAGATTACAGACATAGTCATTATTAGTTCTTTTTGATATTTATTGATTGCATTAACATTAATCATGATAAACACCTTTGGTGTTAATGTGGATGTTATTGGTATTGTACTTCGGACAGTCTGCTGTAACTCAGCACTCTTTAAGAGGACCATCAGTTCCAAGGTGTCCTTTTTCACATAAACAACTCCATGACTTTCCTAGGGCAGCGAGGAGAGTAAATATATATAAACTGTTTACTAAATTTTGAAAACATTTTGCTATTTATAGGACTAGCTTTTTTGGTTGTGTTGTTTGTGTTTGTTTGGGTTTTTTTAAGAAAAATAATGAGTTACATAAGATTATTGCGCGTCTCTTAAACCCCATGAGCAACTCAGTTTTTCCTTGGACAAGTTAATGTACATAGTCATGTTCAGTTGTCTTCAAAAGTTGACAATAAGCCTGAGCTGTTATTTCTTCAAGTTTTCTCTGTATAATGCAAAGATACTGTTCACGGAGCTGTTGTGCTAGACTTTGAAGAGTGCTTATTTCCTTGGGCAGTCATGTTAATTTTGTAGCTGGAAACACTTCTTATTGGTCCTCAGAAGGCCTGGGGTGGCTTTTCATTTTCAAGGGATAATTGATTTCTGGGCAAGGTGGACAGGGTAGTCTTCTGGCTTTTACCACAAACGGCTCAAAGTGAATAGAGAAGACTCATGATTTAGATGAATTTTGGTCTGAATTACTCGATGTGCAAAATTTTATCTGTACTTCACTTGATTGAACCTGTTCTGTGTTTCAACAGCAAAATCAGCCCCCTGCACTGAGCCACCCTCACCTCAAATATCACTGTGTTCTCTTGCAGCCTGCGACCTGATGAACCAAGGCATCCTGGCCCTCGTCAGCTCCATCAGCTGCACGTCAGCAGGATCCCTGCAGTCCCTGGCAGATGCCATGCACATCCCTCACCTCTTCATCCAGCGCTCAGCAGCAGGAACGCCAAGGAGCGGCTGCGGGCTGACCAGGAGCAACCGCAACGATGACTACACGCTCTCCGTCCGCCCCCCTGTCTACTTGAATGATGTCATTTTGAGGGTGGTCACAGAATACGCCTGGCAGAAACTCATTATTTTTTATGATAGCGACTACGGTACATATTTATTTAGCAGGGTGATTTTTGTCAAATCCATAATTCTGTTGAAAGTAGTCTCATTACATCTTTATAGGCTTGCAATAGATTATGTTTTGTTTGTGAGCATTTATGGTTCTGTCAGCATTTCACAACACCTCAGAGAAATCTTATTTCCAAAATCCATCAACGTTTACGGGTTTATTTGATAACTTCTTGGTTAGAGTTAGCTGATAAATGGAGAACTTATCTGGCTTTCTATTCTGACAGTGTTTATGAAGCATAAAAGTTTTTTAGCAAGCTCACTTGTAGAAATATGAGATGACAATTCAAGAGACAGTGTGTAAGATTTTACGTTCTGTAGAATTGTTTATTGTGTGGCGAGTCTCTCCTGTTTGTTGGAATCTATTTGATGGCCAGAAGCTTAAGCAGTGGTGTGAATATAGGTCAGAGGCCTGGGCAAGAATGAGCTGCTCTTCATAAATGTAAAACCTTTACAGTGAGCTTATGTAGACTGAAGAACTTGAGGAGGTGGGCCTGGAGAAGGCAATGTTCCTTCTTTTTTGAGTTCATTCAGTGTTCCTGAAAGGTGCTGAGTTGACGGTTGTTGTGTGATAGAGTAAGTGCGACACAGATGGCGGCATCACAAGACTGTGCCATCCAACTTGATGACTCAGCTGAGAGGAGAGCTGGGCAGATTTCTATAGTTATAGGTGCATTATCTGACTAATTTTGTGGTCTTTTTTCTATGGAAAATTGCTTTGGAACCAGACCTGTTTTCTTCAGATGCATCTATTATTCATAAGTAATCATGACTGGTTTGGATGAACATTTTGAAACTTATTTTCAAAGTTAAATCTTTAAGTTATGGAAAAAATGCTCACTTCAGCAATTTGCTGTGAATAATACCTCGTTCATTCAGGTCAGATGTTATTGATTTTTTGTGCCTGGCTACGTAATAAATTCTTAAATTAGAACGATAGAAAATGATGAATAGGAAAATCCCTATTTATAACAAAGGAGCACCTAAAAGCACCAGCCATAGGATAAGGAACACACACAAAAAAAACCCATCCAAAAAAGCTTGCAGCAAAGAGTATTCTTGTTAGTTTTATATGCTTGTGCATCTAAGTGCCAGTGCACCTATGAAGAAGACCATAATCTTGCCAGCTGTGCATGTGTTTTTGAGTTCAAAGACCTCAAACAAATTTATTTTTCTTTTTTTTTAATTATATTTGTAAGTACTAGTTCTAAATTATTCAAGTTTCATTATTTAATTTGAGAATTCAGTTCAGACACTGTCATTTTGTCCTCGATTTCTGGATAAGAATCTCATTATGGTGTGACGTATGTAGCACTGATGCCTGGCTGCAAGGAATAAGCTTCAGACCAGAAGCTCATTCAGTGGCACTTCATTCCCAGATAGGAAATGTGGCACATACTAAGTCTACCATCATCTATGGCATTCTTATTTCAGCAGTCTACAAGTAATGCCATACTGGCCAAGATAGACTGTAATCTGACTCTGATCGGTGATCACTGTCACATACATCAGGTGCAAAAAAAGGTCTCAGCATTTAGTATATGCTGAGCAGTCTGTCCACTTTCTAAGCATTTGTGTGGTTTGGGTATTTGGGGTGTTTTTTTGTGGGGGTTTTTTTTGGGTTTTGTGTTGTCTCTTTTTTTTTTTTTTTTTCTTTCCTGTTTATGTGTGTGCATAGTTTGGGACTAATGCTATAAACAGAAAGATTTTAAAAGTAACTTGAGTTTTAAGTTAACCTGCAAGTCTGAATAGGGCTATTACCTGTGCAAAGGCATCATATTTCTTTAAATGGTGCTATATCCTTGATTTCAACAGCCATCCTAGGGCATCAAGCAGTTTCAATATTCTCTTTTTGCTTCTTACAGTTTCTTTATAAAATTTTACATTGCTGACTTCATTGGCTGTCTCCTCTTCCACTTTTAATAAGAAACAAGACAACAGAAGTTTCAGATCACCATCTTTAGCCCGAGGCCGCTCTCCACTACTGTGGGAGTTGTTCTCTGCCTCTCCTGTCCCTCTTTTCGCTCATACCTCATACCTTTTCATGCCTCTGTAATTCCTTGCTACCCTGTTTCAGGGGAAATCATTAGGCTTGATGCAATATTTTGCCTGTTCTTAATTCTTGTAGCCTGTTTTTCATCTATGGCAGTAGTTTTCCTCATACCCATGATGACATTATTTTCTTAGCAGTCCCTAGAGAGCAATCTTCCAGGAGCTTCTTATAAATCCTAACAAATTATGTCACTTTCTCCCATTTTCCTACTATTGTATTGATGTATTCAAAGCATTTCCAGTACGTTAGCGGTGCGTGGTTTCTCTTCTTGGGTTCTTTATTGACCGAAGAGGGGTTTGCATAGAGGGAGGGGCAGAGAAATTCAGGGTGTGAACAGAAGAGCTGGAATCACTTGTTAGTGGATTATAGAGAGGAGAAGTCTGAATTGAGTATTGAGCCTGCTTTGAGCAGGAGGTTGGACTACGTGACCTCCTGAAAGCCCCATCCATTTCTAATTGTTCTGTGACTCTGTGGTGTTTGAGAAAGCCATTCATTTAGATGGCTCTATGGATGTGAAATGCTTTAAAAAAACCAACCAAACCGAAAACAGCATCAGTTTGGGTTTTATAAAAAAGAGTTGGTGCAAGAATCCTAGAAGAGCCTGAGGAAGGGAGCATTGCCATTAACTTCTGTGCCTGTTTTAGAAGGAAATCGAGACTGGGCATGCAGACATGGCGTGGAAGTCCAGGGGTAAGCCATCCTTTTGGTCAGCGTTTCAGTGCAGCCAAGGGTGGTTGCAGTTCCCTCTGGAAGATTCCAGTCTCAGCTTGCCTGAGAGGATCTGCCACAGTGTGAGATTTATTTATATACTCAGCTCACACAGACATAAAGGCAGACACTGGGTGGAAGCGTAGCAGTTAATATTAGACATTTTAATGTAACATGTGGTGCTCAACATTACAGTTAGGTAGGAGATCAACACTTGCATTAGAATTAAATTCATATTAGGAAGAGGGTATTGCTATGATCTGCACAGTCCTCTGCAGAACTGGTGCTTGTGCAAACAGAGCAATTTCTTGTCCTGGTGGGTTTTTTTTGTATGTGGTGATCTGTCATTCTCAAGGTCTGTATCATAACATTGTGTTGTCTCCACAGCAGTAAATGGCACTTCAGAAGTAATGGGAATATAGATTCTGATATGCGTTAAGCCTTTATTTTTTCCCATTGTTGCCATCTTTTTGTAAGTTAGAAAATGTGAAAATGCTGTTAGACTGACTGGTTAGAGCAGATGGCAGAATTCCAGTGCATTCCTTTCTGAGAAATTGTTTTGAATAGTGATTTAATTTAAGATTTATAACAAAATACTTATATTACTGGAGCTATCTCCAGTAATAATTTTGCTCTGTGAAAGAAAATGTGCCTTTTGTGTTTAAAATCAATTTTCCTACAGTAAAATTGGGCTCATAGCCAAAGTAAATACTGTGCTAAACCAGACCCCTTGCACTGTTAAAAGAGGCTGCAACTATTTATGTGTCAATTTATCAGTACTATAGTTTTTAATCCTATTAGTTGAATTGCCCTTGATTTTTATCTTGCAATCTATCATAGATTCCTTTTCATTTTTGGAGAGCTAGAGAATCACTTATAGTTGGAAATGTCTTTCTGCAGGGCCGAGATGTATTTCCCCAATTTTACCCTTTTTTAAAACTCCCAAATTCTTTTTTGAATATAAGTAGGTGAGTATATTCAGTTTTAACATTTTAACACTTCTTCCATCTAAACGCTAGAAGATTCAAGTCTATCTAAAGGTTCTTTACCAACAAAGAAAGTTAAAGTCTTTGAAGTAAGCAATTCTTTCATTAAGTCATAACCAGCTGGGTGTTGAAGTGATGTAGAAATAAATTTCTGAAATAATTGACATCTAAGATTTCAACTGATGGGTTTTTTCCAAGTAAAATTGTAGGTAGGCTGGCTATTCTAACACAAGATAAAACAGGAGATGCCTTGATAATAATAAAAAAAAAGTATTTTGCTGCTGTTGACTTAGTTAAGCTGAATAGCTAGTGAAAGATTTTGGTAAAACTGTAGTCTTGTGTTAGTGGCAGAGCCTTGCCAATAATAAGTGTGAGTCTAACATACAGTAACAGTTAATGAATGAGGAGTTGAAAAAAGAGAACATTTGAACTTGAGCAGGCTTAGGTGATATTTCTTTGTATTTCATTATCTACAGTGGTATAATTTTAGTGTATAAACACAAATGAACTTGTGAAAATCAGCATGGCATGAGTCTTTCCCTCATCCTTGCTCTCTGCTGGGATCATCTAGATCAAACTCCCAGTGAAAATAGTGCAGTCAGTCCCCTTGAATTCAGTGTGTTTTGTTCCTTCAGGTAAAATGAGATAAAGGCCTGCCCGGGACAACAAATCTGATTTTGTTTAAGACAGTTTCATGGGAGGATATTAAAAGTGTTCAAAGACAATTCTGCGCTTCTTCAAATCCCATTAAGGACAGTCTTCTTGGAGAGTTAAAGAGTAGGCGGCATGAAATGCAGCAAAATTATGCAGTAGATTGATGCCTTTCTCAGCCTGATATTAAAATCACTATCCACACAGTATGTACAAGCCAAATTTACTTCATTTAACAGCCAAATCATCTCCTACTCTCTTAGTTCTTGACTGCTCAGCATCGCTGTGCTGCAGAGGGTAGCTGTGCATCTGCTTACAAGTGGTTGTAAAGACTGGGCAGTTCCTCCACTACATCTCTGACTCGCCCTTAGAACCATCAGCATCAGAAGGCATTTTCAGACTGGACGCTATATGTGTATAACTTACACCTCTGGAAACGGGGAAGTTTAGGTTTGTAAAAAGAGATGCTGACATGTGTAAACATTTTGAGCAAGCTTTGCCAAGTTACTACATATCTGCTTTATGGTTTCAATTTCAAAGCAAACAAAATACAGTTTGAAACAGCAAATCCTGCCTCACCCACAGACTGGCATCTGACAGTAGCCAGTCCCCAAACAGTAACACGAAAAAGGCTCCTACACGTCCAGTTACAGAGGAAAACAAATGAAACAACCTTTTGAGATTTGAGTGTGTAAACCCAGGCTATATAAGCAGAGTAATTGACCTCAAATCCCAGCATATTGTTGGTTTTTATCTCTCTGGTGCATCAACAAGGGGCAAGCTTTTGTAGTTTGTGTCTTACTCTTCAGGTAGTCCACAGTTTGCTGTATTTTCCAGGAGTATGTAGATACCTTTCTGTAGTAGTGAATTCTTTATGAAGAAACCATTCAATCGTTGCAAGAACATAATTGTGAATTTTGTGTAATTGATAGCGTAGGTATCTCTGCATTTCTAAGATAAAAGGGAGAAAGTCTAGCTGTTGGAAAACATTTGTTTTTAATGTTTTGTTGGTGCCAAAGCAGATAGAAATATTCTGCACTATATCTAGACAGGCTGGGGGAATAAGATTGGTTCTGGAGAATGAATTTTGTCTTATTTCCTATTCTCTTTTGTTGTGGTGACAGAAATATTTAAAAACCCTTCTGTATTTTATATTTAAAAAACAAAAGAGTTAAGAAATTGCACTCTGTACAAATTTCTGGCCTAAACTTGTGTTCTTCAACCCAGCGTGCCTTTGATATGCAACCATCACTGTTGATTTATGAAATATTTACTGATTCCAGGACTAGGATATCTTTGCTTACAGTTTTTTTGACCTTCCTACTAATACTACTTATATTTGGCTAAGGATATTTGCCATTCCCTTAGGTGGTAATTTAACTTTTGTAAGGAAAAGAAACCAAACAAGCATGAAGGCTCTAAAGAGGATTTGCTGTGTGAGGCTAAAGGAGGTAATCCTGTAGCAGATGGAGGTTAAAGAAGTAATTGAAGACTTCACTGGAAGGGAAGGGAGGAGGTTATCAACAGGAAAGTGTTTAGACGGCACCTGTCTTGCAGAAACTTCCTTGTGGGTCTCCCCTCTTGCTCCTCAGCATACACAGGGGTTTCAGATTATTTATGTATGAGGAAAGGATGAAGGAAGTATTGTGAGGTGCTTGGTCACATCACTAAAAAGATGTCTTAAGCTCAATCTGAGAGAGGATTTTGGAGAAAGACACAAAATAAAATACAATCTCAAGGAAGAGAGCAGTGAGATCTGTATTGCTGGGGGTTCCAGCCTAAGTAAAGAAGTCTGTGAAACGTTTATGAAAACAAAAGAGTGTTCTCCCCATCCCTGCTCCAGGAAGGTGGTTGTTTTCAAATAAATTGAGTGTAATGTTTATAGGATCCGAGTACTGTTCTTTAAAGATCGTGGAAAAGAAGGGATTAAACCTGGAAGTCAAAAGGCTGAACTTCTTGTAGATAGGCTGCCTCCTGTGTTGTAAGAGGGCTGATATTCTGAGATGATGCCTGTCTGTACGGATGGGCCCTGGATTCCTGCTATCTCCTTTAAAAACCATATAGAGTAAGTAATTTCATTGACGCTTTCCTGCACAGACATTTGCCAGAAATAAATAAGTGGTAACCTCTGACAAAGATGTGCTGGAAACCATAGCATTTTCAAATCATTTAAAGTTTTAATGCAAGTTTAATAAAGATTCATAAAAGAATCATGCTCTCTTTAATCGATTGCAAGTGCTTATAATTACCTCGAGGCTGTTTTCAGCTGCCTGATGACTATAATATTCTCAAGTCTGTCTCCAGACAGTCTTAAAATTGTTTATTACTCATCTGGTTCTTTGCCAACTTCCCATACTCATTTACTTCACTGTGCCTCAATAAACATATAATTAATTCAAGCTTATTATTGAACCTTTTTTCCCCATTAATATTTATTATGTCATCCAGATAAGGAAAGGAACATGCTTTTTTTTCATCTGTGTAACATTAATGTGTCACTTAATTATATTGCAAGTTAGCAGCTGTTTGTCATAACTTTTGTAACAACTTGCTTTTGCTGGATGACATTACCACTGGAAGTTGAATATACGTTTTAGTTGACCCTAAAATGATTAAACTTCTGAGATAACTCAAGTATTCTTCAAAATGTCTCTACTGGAACAATGGCCATGCTTTGCTTTTTAACCATGTAATAGTTGGGGAAATGCATTCCAGGAGCTATAAGTGAATATGTAGAAAGGTAAGAGAGGGTTTGTCATTCGCTTATGGTGCTGTCTTTAAGGATGGAATGGATGAAGTATTCGAAGGCTTGGCCTGACAGCCATCTGTGTCGTGTTAGTAAGGAAGGACACCTGAATTTTTGGTTATATCTAGAATTTCAGTGCTGAGGTCAAAACAAAACTGTATATGTTCTCCTAATATGGGTGTAATGGGAAATCGCTGTAAATGAGGTGCTACCTTGAGGTTCAATAAGGTTGAACGGAAGAAGTTATACCACCATTGGAGAAAAGGCATGAGTTAGGCATAACAACATTGTAAATGTCAGGTGGTATCATAAATTGAAAAAAAAAGCTCTCTGGGAGGTTGTATGGGATTGTAGTATAATTTTTCAAGTTTGGCATGATTTTTAGCAGGAGAGTAGATGCTGAAGATAAACAACACTAGGCTCTTAACCATTATCATCTTTGGAGGCACTAGGCAGGGAAAATGTGTTGCTTTGCAAGAGGTTCTTTTACTCAAAGGCAGCTCCTAGAAGCCTTTGGAAATCTCTACTACAAACTGTAGTCAATAAGAAATTGAATTAAGAGGTAGAAAGCAGGTTACACAATCAACAGTCCGTGATTATGGAATATATTGCCTTGTCAGTCTCCACGAGTAAGGGATGATCGCAATCTGACTCCCTTTCTATTTTTGAGAAGCTAAGGAAGCAAATGACACTCTTAAGGATTAGTTCTAGCTTCACCTTTATTGGTCTTTTTTATTGTTTTTTTTCTTTTTCTTTCCAGTTAAAAAATGGAGAAACTCAAAGGAAAAATCTTTTATCAATCACTAATAAGGTTGGAAACCTAAGTCTTGCAGGATCTGAAAACTGCAAAAGTTTATGTTTTTCCCAAGCACTGGTTCAGCTACTTGAGGCTACCTATATTGATTTTTTTCTTGTATAATCTCTAATAATTGAAAGCTACTTTTTCTTTCAAGTCATATAATATAAATGGCATTTGGATGATCCTTTAAAATAAGGATTACATAGACAGTAATGCCACAATAGTTCATATCAAACAACAAAATTGAAGTTACTTGGTCTTATTATGATTTGAAATGGAAACATCTTCAAAAAAGAAAAAAATTATACGAGTATATTTTTCTTCTTTTTTTCTCAACTGGATGATATTAGGAAATGAGAGAAAATTTGTTGTTTGTTTTTCGGGATGTGTGAAATTTCCCAAATTTGCGAGCAAGGGAGCAAAACCCAGCCATTTTTACTGTTAACAAATTTTCATTTTTCCTCAAGAAATATCATTTCCACTTGTTAGGTTCCAGACATGTTGGTCATATAAATGAGATTTCATATGTAATTAAACATTCAAGCTTGAATTTACTTATAATGCATTTGAACTACTGCTATATTCTCTGAAGTTAGATCATCCAGCTGAAACAGTTCAGCTGGAAAATAGGTAGCTCCTCCCTTTCAGTTCCCAAAGACTGATATGAAAGAGCTATGTAGATATTTATTTATTTTCATATTAATATCAGGTCATGAAAGTCAGGAATCTTCTTGTTTCTTGTTTATCACAAACACAGTGTAGAGACCTCGATGAAAAGAGAGCAAAGAGATGGTTTCTCCTGTAATATGGTGTTGAGAAAAGCTGCAGATTTTAAATCTTCCTGATCTGTACTGGCTCCTTTTCCCTGTTGCAGGCTGTGCATTATTTTCTGCCATGCAACTGCTGAGCTTTCCATCGAATTGTGCTATTTGTGTTAAGTGAGGTCCAAGTGTTCCTGCCAGGCTGGTCATTTAAGGAAATTTAAGTAGGACCTGTGGTCTGTGAAGGATGCTCAGCTGTTCTGAGCACGCTCTGCAACAGCATTTGAGATACTTACCTGTTTCTTGTGGTTTCTCCAGTATCAAAAGGATTGTTCAACGAAAAGACAATGTGAGTTTAGGTGCTTGCATTTAATTTGACTTGTGCTCCATTTCTTAAGTTCTTTCTTAGATCAGGTCCACGATAACTGACACAGTAATGACAAGTCTGTGGTAAAGTAGGCACCTGAATTCAGATCTCACCTTGAGTAGTGTTATGCTGAGTACCTGTATTTGAATATAGCAGTCAGGTCTCCAGAACTGTGGCTGCAGTTGGTCTGGTGTGTCTAGTGTTGGACCTTCTGCACACCAGCGATGGGGGGCATATAACCTTCCTATAGACTCCTGCCTCGTGGTGGCATGGTTGCACATGGGTAGTTAGGGAAGGTAATTTCCAGCAGAGTCCGTGATAAATTTTGTTTGCCTTGCTTTTTCATTTATTAGACGCTCCAAGCCAACTTCACAATCTCTTAAATCCATCACAGTTTTGATTAAAAAGAGAATGTTTAGTAATGTTTCTTTTAAATTTACAGCCTGGTTTAACCCTCTAGCTGATGCTGAGTGTCTGACTGCAGAATGGTAGTACGTTCTTATGCATGCATGTGTAGAGTGGAAGAGATGGCTGTGCGGTGAAAAAAAATGAAAATGCAATACTAACTGGTAATGACACTGAGCTGAGAGAGGAGAGAGCAGCTTTGGCTCTAGCATCGGTCTGTTTCTGTGTTGTAACTTTGGCTTTCATCAGTAAGGAGGATAATTAATACTGGTGATAATGGGCAGCACTTCTGCATTTGTGGAAATGACTGTGAGTCATCTGATTTAAATAGGAAATAGAAATGTGTTTTCTGGCTGGACAACAGGTTGGCAAGCAAATTCAGGGCGAGAAACACCTGTATTCCAGACATGAACAGTCCTGTCTCTCCACAGCAGAGCCATCTGTGCCACAGGTTGGTTGCCAGATTTTTCTGCAGAAGGAGCGTATCTATTAGAAAGATGATTCCACAGTGCAGTGTGGATATGTGCCATTTTCAGACAATCCATGAAGGAAAGATAATGCTGCCCATTCAGTGGCAGCATCTGTTCTTTGGCATATGCTTTGGATATGAGCATTGCTCGTGAATTGCTGATGAAATATTGGAAGCACCATTGTGATTGAAATAGCAGGGTGTTTTGATATGCTCTCTGCTGTTTCTTAGCAGGTGAGCATCACCAATACCTCCACTTGGTAAGCTGAGGTCTGTATTTATTTCCTGCCCACAGCTTTGTTGTATCAATGCCAAAGGCAGAAGTAGTGAAGAAGTTTTATGGATCCTGGTTTGGTATCTTTTCCATTAGAATGGCGCTGTTTTCCTAAAAGCGTATCACGCAGACACCATACTGTTGGGGTGGTCACCTAATAAATGTGGAACTGCAGAATAATACTGGACCGCTGTCCCTTTTGTCCCTTCGTATGGTGAAGATTCAATATAATTGTTTCATTGTTTACATTTGCAGATATTAGTGGGAAACAAAGCCATTTGATCCCATAATCTGGCTTCTGGGACAACACAGATTATACAGTATATCAGCCAATACCTCCAGTGTGTTTACAAATGCAGGTTGAGTGAAATGACATTCTTTTTTTGAAAGGGCAAGTAAAACTTAATTTGTTGGTTCCTCCTTACCCTCTTCTGGTGTTGGAGAGAATATATGGATTTATGCTGTATAATTTAAGTTTTTAAGAAGTCTTTCATCACCTAAGTAACTTTTCCCCCTGATATTTCAATAGAGTGTTTAAATCCCATCATCATGTGTTCCTCATACTTCAATCATTTTGATTCCAAGTGGTCAATTTTGTCCATTTTTTTATTCCATTTGTCTGGATTTTGAGTAACTGGTGGAGTGGGTGAGCCTCAGGAACTTGAGAAGAAAGGGGTTAAAGTGGAAGGAAATTATTTTATAATTTGGGTAAAACTAGGCATATTTATAGCAGTTCAAATAATCTTAAATTGGTATTTAAAGTGCCAAAAAATAATCTAACATATTTGATTAGACTGAATTCAATTTTCCTGATTTAGATATTAAATAGAAGCTGTAATTTGTATCTGATTCTCTTATGGAACTTTATTTTTAGGGTAAGCATGTATTTTATTCATGTTTAAACTATTCTTGAAGTGTTTAGTAATACTGGTATTTCGGCAGTGTCTGAAGAAGGCAGTTGCAATGCTAAATGCCTAAAATACCATTTCTTTCCAGTTCATGGTATTTTAGAGCTCTAGACAAAAGACTCAACTTTCTCATTGTGACAGCCTGACTTCCAAGAACTAACCCTGTTGAACTATTTTTGTGGACTGTTTGACTATAAGCTATTACATGGCCTTTTCTTTATAATTTGAAGTATCTTGGCAATCTGGTGCTGGAGGAGGATGATGGCTCTGTGTAATACTCTCTAGTTGGTACATCTCTGCTGGGGAGACAGGGAGACTGTTTACTGTGGAGACTTAACTTTGATTTCCTTATGCTACTTTTTGTGGCTGAAAATAAGTAGATCAAGGTGTGAATGTGTAAGCCTGAGATCTTCTTGATAGGGCTACTGAACTTCTGTGAAACCCAGATCTTCTCAGATATCCTGTTTTGCTGTTAAAGTGAAGTCAAATGCCAAAATCACCTGAGTTTGTCAGAAGCATCCCTGAAGTCTGCTTTCAGTCTGTTTTTTCCAGATTTTGCTGTCCTCTTGCATCATGTATGAGCTGCATCTAATGTGCTTCCAGTAGCATGGACACTTTTGAGATTCTTCATCCCATGTTAGGATTAGATAAAGCCTTCCCTTCCCCCCTGCCCCTGTGTAAGAAGGGCAGAGACTAGGGGAACATGACAGGTGAGGACAAAAGAACTCAGAGTAGCCAAGCAATTGCAAAAATCGAATTAGAAGCTTTCTCAAATATAGGATGTTTCCTGGAGGAAAGACACATGATCAGCCTGTGGCCTCAGGTGTGACCATTCCCCTGGAAAATGGGCGATGGAGACAAGGAACTGATAGAGCATCCAGGGATGTAGGAGGGAAGAAGAGCAGGAACTGCTGTCCCCCAGGGATGGCATTGAACACCATGGTGTTTGGGAATGGGATCTGCCAGGGGTGGGATGGAACACCACCAGGTTTCTAATGGGAGAAATATTTTTTTGGGGTGGTTTTTAACCACAAATGCCCTTTTAGACCTTAGAAACCTTTATTTGCAAATAAATGTTTCTTCATAAATTTATTTTTCTGTTTGGTGGGTTTTTTAATTTATTTTATTTTATTCTTTTTTTTTTCCGTAACTAGTGCCTTTGTTGGGCAGTGTCTGTTTTGTTGGCTCTAAGGCTGCATCTTGCTCTTCTAAATGAGATCAGAGGGGTGTGCAGGAGGCTGGCATGCCAGCAAGGAAGAAAGGATGTCCTCCTGAAGGTCCTCAGGAAAGCAGGTCTGAGTGACTGTAGGGGAGAGGAGTCACATCAGGGAACTGGTGAATTAGCTCCAGAAAAAAGATGGAGAAACTGCAGTGGTGAGTAGGGATCAGGCAGTGAGGACTCAGCGAGGATGGAGGGATTTTTCTGAGGTCCAGAAGACCCTGCTCTGACTTTTGAAGTCATTGAATGATTTTAAATTTTAAGCTTAGGAGTTTGGGTTTTTAGATAAAGCCATTCAAAAGAGCAGGAAAAATAGCCAAACAAGCTTTTTACTCACTCTTGTGGAATTCACTACTGGAAAAGGCCTTTCAGAGGCTTGAGGTAGCATCCCAATGTGAGAGTAACCAGCCATTTTAGTTTGGGAGACATGAAAGATATTACAAGCTAGGCGGTGAACACAGTTAGCATTTTGCTGTTCAGTTCTTCTTTTCCAAGTAAGTTTTAAAGAAGGATTTGCTCAGAATGAGACAGAAAGCTCTACTAGAAGAGCTATGGAAGAACTTGTTAAATTCAGCCAGCAGCGGTGGTATCAGATGAGAGCAGGCAGTACCATTGCAACTGTATGTCTGGGTTTTGTTTTTAAAGGAAATAAACAGCTATAAGTGACAGTTATAGTCACTATATCTTCACTGCTCTTTATGGATTTTAGCATGAACGTTCTTTAAGAAAAATAAGGAACAAGAGTGATATCTGAACGACAAAATTAGAACGTTGCTAGAAATATTTGTAGGTTTGTTTTCTGGTGGTTCTTTTGGACAGTAGCCAATGTGTGGCCGTAATTTCTACTGTTTCAATACTTTAAGAAATGCCAAAAGCATAGCTCAGGGAGAGCTCCAATGAATATTCAAGCGAGAGTCTGTAGGGGTCTACCTGACACTGAACAAAACGCGTCTGTGATACAAATTGGCAGTTATTTGTGTCTTTTTTCCACTTTCCAATTAACATCTTGTTTGCCTTTTGATTTTCCTAGATATCCGTGGAATACAAGAGTTTTTGGACAAAGTATCTCAACAGGGAATGGATGTAGCATTGCAGAAAGTAGAAAACAACATCAATAAAATGATCACGGGTCTCTTTGCCACAATGAGAATAGAAGAACTGAACCGCTACCGGGATACTCTGAGACGGGCTATTCTTATAATGAACCCCTCAACAGCCAAATCATTCATAACAGAGGTATGTGTTTATCCATAGTAACTTCTTGTTTTGTTGACCAAGACTGCAGCTGTTTATCAAAAGATTCAATTTCTTTGACTTCATAAAATCAGTCAAACAAACAAACAAACACCCCTAAAACTCCAACTAAAAATTTAAATATTCCCTCTTAAAAGTTCATTATGCAAGGGTGTTTTTTCATGCTCATAAATGTGCGTCCAGAACAGTATAACTACATTCTGCATGAGCAAAAGCATTTAGGAAATATGCCAAAGAATTAGCTCTCAAACTTCTGTTTGAAGCTCGTCGATATTGTATTGCTATTTCTTTGCTCATTGTGTCCCTCACTATAAAATCTGTACAACTGACAATTTTATTATTATTTGGATATATATTGAAAAAGTATTTGGGGATAAAGTGTGCTTACCTGATTGGAATTTCATTTTTTATATGAAATAATGTTCTATAATGGTCTGTTCTGTACCACTGAGTAATGGTAATGGAATTTATGAAGGGTTGGATCTGAATGAAGAATTTAAGACAATAAGCTAAAGTTATGCTCATGTATTTAAACAGAAATTTGACGCAACGTGGACAGAATTTTCAAAAAGCTCCGCAGGATTTATAAATAGAATACTTGCGTATTGCATTCCACTATGACTTGTGTAATTTTTTTTAAATGAGTGGCATGATTCTTTTTACACAGCACTGTGCTATTTCAAATGTGGTTTCTTACATCTCTGTACACGCTTCATCATCAACCAGTGGTTTTAAAAAAAAAAAATGTTTTCTGTTCCATAGGAATATACTTTCTCTCTGCAATAATTTCTCTTTGGATCTATTTGTAACTTGCATTACTGTTCTTTTATACTTTCCTGTTGCCTAGGTCTTCAGAACTTGAGGCTTAAAAACTAACTCTGCATATGTAGTCTCAAGTGAATGCCTTTTAGGACCATTAGAAGAGGGGTTTTTTGTTTCTTTTTGAATTTTTTACTTGCTCTTGTTTTTTTGGCTAGGCATTCTGCTGTCCTCATTACACACTGAAGCTTGCTAATTCTGAGTAATGAGAGTTTGTTGCTCTATCCAAATGTCTGCAGTGCCTTATAAGACATGAAGTATTTGTGAGCATGTTTTAAATTGTTCTGCACTGTTTTCATCACTCAGGTCACAAATGTTTTATTTTTCGGTAGGCAGCATTGTAAGATATTTCACATTTCAACCTGAAAGCAGCAGGGTTCAGGGCTCTGACTAAGATAAGTCAGTGAAACAAAACTCCTGTATTGTTCCTAAGGAGAAATACTCCTTTTGATAAAAAACAAAAACAAACCAGTTTCTTTATCAGTTATTTTTATACATTCAAGCATAGTAACAAAGGCATTGTCATCTTTTGAAGTTGCCATGTATGTCAAGAAAGTAAACACCTTATTTTGGAGTTCTTACTCTCACATTGCCCACTGAAAAGACAAAAAAAAATCCCGCAAAACCAAGAAGAAATCAACTAAACCAAACCCACAATCCTCCTCCCAGCCAGAAAAATAACAAAACCAACCAACCAAAAAGCCACATCCAACAGCAAAAAAAACCCAATGTTTCTCCTTTCCGGGAGACTGTAGAACTTCCAGGAAATCACAGAATCACAGAATCACATAATGTTAGGGATTGGAAGGGACCTTGAAAGATCATCTAGTCCAATCCCCCTGCCGGAGCAGGAACACCTAGATCAGGTCACAC
>VZTO01011651.1:0-12566 GCA_013400615.1 Syrrhaptes paradoxus
TTACTTTGCAGCGATGCTACACTGTTAAAATGCTCAGGCTAAGCTCTCTTTCTCTCTCACACCCATGTCTGCCTTACAAAGAAGCAGGGCAGCACAGAATGGTGCTACCTGGCTGAGGCTACCAAGCAGACCCATGTGTAGGATGAAATTCTCAAACATCCAGATTAGTAATTTTTCCAGACAGGAATTAGAGAGTCTTTCAATTTCCAAAATCTTTGATTCACAGAGATACAAAACTTCTTTTTTCCAAGGTCATATGTATTATTTTGATATGCACCATAGTTCCCAAACACCAAGTTAAAAGGAACTACTGATTCATACTTCAAATCAACAGCTGAAAGCATCTTTATTACGACTGTTCCTTTTCATTTTTGAGGCATATCTATTGCTCATTTTGCTGTATAAAACCAGAACAAACCACAACCTGACATCATATAATTTTTGTTGAGGTATTACAGGAGTATTTGCTGATTCAGAATAATAAACAAACATAGGCCACTTTCACAGTGTAAAAGAACATAATTCTACATTGGCCTAACAAAACAGTTCCTTATTTATATTTGAGAATTTTGTTTACTAAAATTCTTTATCTTTTAAAGGTAAACTTCTGATAGTTAATTAAAAAGAAAAAAGAAAAAAAATTACAATACCAGTGCTTTGGCGTGACCTGAGTCAAACTTATGACTTCATCAAGAATCTCATTCTTTGCTTTTTCAAACAGTTCATTCTATGCAAAAGGAAAAATATGAAACAATAAGATTTTAAGTACAGATTGGTCATGTTTGCATACTAAGAGTAAAAAAACCAAAACTTTTTTCTTACGGCCTTTAAGCCTAAAATACCTTCTGGTCATGTTCTGGACAATGCATGCGCTTGTCATAAGCTACCTTGGTTTACCATAAATCTTCCCACCCATCTCTTGCATGCCTCTGGCCAGGCATGGCATTTGAATATTCAGGATCTCTACAAAAGAATTAGAGAATGGGATAATAATTGTCTTGTTACTCTGTCTGAAAGACCAGGGAATGTACCTTTTTTGCCAGTTCTGTCATGATCAAAGAAACACTGACCTATTCCTGTGGGCAAGTTGGGTCAGTTAACAGAAGAGGGAAAGACTTAAGCACTAAAGTATCAGTATTTTGAAGCACACTATTTCATAAATCAGAGAGCTCAGTATTTCCTTCCCCTAAAATAATTTACACTGTCCTCACATTTTCAAGTGTCAGTACTCTATGTTAACTTTAACAAACCTTTGCAAATGAGATTAAATGGCTTAAATTTTTATCCACAAACTTCAACACTTTGTAGCACACAAATTAAAGCAGCAGTGTAATTTACCCTGTCAAGCTCTCGCAACTGGGGGTAATTGTTCTTCCATTCAGTCTCAAGATTGAAACGTGTGGCTGCAAAAATCAGAAACAAGGCCTTAGTTTTTAAATTATCTATATGCACTTCATGACTATCTTCAGATTTTAACATCTCCTAAAATTGCCATAGATCTTGGTTATGACAAAACCTCCAAGAACTTCATGTGCTTCTGCAAATGAGCAGCTTTTTGCTGCCTATGCTCAGATACTATGTCTGACAAATTGCAGGATTCATGCATTGGAAAAATGTAGTGGAAAGACAGACATTAACCTTCCATCTCTGTACAAGCCAGTCCCTCTCCCTGGATCTAAGAGGTTGGCTTCTGGCTCTCAAAGGTGCCGCTGGTTCCCTGTGTCCATGCGTCCTGCTGTCTGTCCATGTCCTTCTGCTCACTGCAAGGTCTGGGTGGGTGTTTGTGTCCAGGTTCATGGGGTAACAGGGCTTTAAAGTGGTGATAAAATGTTGTTATCCAGCTGAGGTGACACCCTGGCATGTCTTTGGGAATCTGGAAANCCACACATACTGATGCTTCCTGGCCCCTATTTTCTCCCCATAAGAATAAAGCTTTGCTTTTTATAGCAGAGAATAACATGTCAATGTGCATCTAACCCAAACTCCAGTCTCTTAATCCAAAATAATCAATGCAGATAATCACCAAAGCAAGGGGGAAAAAAACCACAAAAAACCCCACCAAAACTAAATTTTATTCTAGAGGTTGCAATGCAGGTACTGCAGTCCCAAAGACCATGCAGCTTACTTTTCTGAGAAATTCAAGCCTGTGAAATCAAAACTCGGCTCAGTGAACTTCCAGTAGAATACACAAGCTAACCCTTTGAATAGAACATTGATGTCACATCACAACGACTGATATTTAGAGGCACTGCAACTCATATTTGGGCTGGATTCACTGCTCCAAGCTGTATCAAATGCCTAGACACAGGCTGGGAACTTAGTTCTTCGAGAGCTAATGGAGAAATACAGCAACCCTCAGAACCACAGCTGCTGCCTGAAGATGCCTGTGTCTCTCCATTGACCTGCAGCAGGCATTAGAAAACCTCTCAAACAGTGTTTCCATGCTGCAATAATTTTTAACAAGAAAAAGTAATGCTAGCATTTGCCAACACAAGCTCATTTTAGTAAAAAGAATAAATAGCAACATACTTTAACAGCTTTGAATTTTGAAAAAATTCTTCTTCGTATTCTTTAATAGATTCAATGCTTTCACTGCTGTTTCCTGGAGAAAGAAAAGAGTGCTGCAACAGTTCCATCTATACAGTTTTCTCTGCTATCAAGGAGAAAATAAGCAGAGCCAGAGCTCTCTTTACCTTTTCCAGTAACAACTGCAAAATAACCCAAAGCTTTCATTGGGAAGAGTTTGCCTTCAATTATTTGCTGGATCTATGAAAATAAAGGATTAAAAAAACCATGGTTAATTTTGCACAGACACTCCTTCAGCGCAGTTTTAAAGCCAAATCTCATTGTATCTATGCATAGTCTACCATAAGATGCAGTTTGTCATGGGACTACGAGTTCTACTGGGATTTAAAAGAAAGAAAAACATAAAAGCATAAAAGAAGTAAGGCATAAAATAGCAAAACACAAAAAACCTGAAAAAGCCTATCCCAGAATATCTTAAAACCTTTTCAGGAAAAGGAACTTGCTCAGGCCACCTGCCTGAAAGGAACAAGTATTATAGCAAGCTGTAGCAAAGTTGTGACTGCAGCCACATAGCTGATCACTAAGGCAAAGCCTGAGAGAGATTAAAAGAATAACCACCCCAAAAAAATCATTCTGAATACAGAAATACACATTCAAAACCATCTAGAACAGGTAGGCGAGGTCCAATATTTCTGACAGCATCTCCAGTATTTTTCCATTTGTGACTTTATCCATCACAACATGAGAAAAATAGTTTCAACTCACCCTGCTTGGGCTTGCCACGTTTTTCTCCGCAAGATCAACTTTAGTCAACACAAAAATCGTCCTTTTTCCTTGGGGATCCATTTGGCTGACTAAGTCTGTGACAATACTGCGTTCTGCATCCACTGATCCATCTAAAATAAACAAAGTTATATTTTAGGGACAATATAATCTAACATGCAGTACTAAAGATACAGTAGGCATCAAATAAGTTTCATGTTACAACTTTAAACCATTAAAATTACATCTATATTCAATTTTTGGGTACATATAGTGAAAATTCACTTTGTTCCCAGTATCATTAAAAAACAGGTTGTTGTAGTTGTATAAGTTTTGAACAACTACCAGCTTGCCCAAAATATTGAACTGTATTATTGTCTGCTGACTCCACAAACACTTTTGAAGAAACGCTGAATTTTATTTTAACAATTAAAAACTCATAGTTGCTTTTGCCATAGATAACAAAGGTCCCTTAATTTATAAACAGACATTCCACAGCATGCTGTTTTGCACACTATTCAAACCCCCACAAACGGAAAAAAAATACAATCAGGAGGCTCCCCAGAGTCACATAAGAATCAAATTAAGAAATAAAAAAATCTTCCCAGCTGGATAACCATCTAGACTCTTATTACCTTGAATACAAAGAATGATGGCATTAGGATTCTGCATGTACGCCTTGCTGATGCTAAAGATAGTCTCCTTCGTATCTGGAGCCATACCTGACGTCACAGTCTTTAATATGTATATGGAGATACATATTTAAAGGAAAAAAGAAAACAAAGATGTAAAAAAGAAAAACAATACCTTACGTTGTCACCAATAACACTACCTCACTTATGTGTCTTAAAGATTTTTTTTTTTTAATTATTTATTGCATACTTACACTAATGACTCCAGGTAAATCAACTAATACCATTCTCTGCAAACCAGGTCCTTTCACGCTTAAGGAGATGGTCTGTGAAGTAAAATTGAAATTAAAGGTTTATACACACACCTACTTTGTATGTAATTACATACACAAACACATATATATAAAATTACTTAACACACAATTTACACACACATGCTTTAAACCAGCAACAGCCTGTAATTTTAAATAGGAAGTCTAATTTTATGTGCATGTAATTTGATATAAAGCTGACTTTAACAATCCAAATACACTTTGTATAGTGCAAAATGTTAAGTATACACAAACTGCATTAACCATTACTTCCTATTTGAAGAATACTTACAGCAAGATATGCACGTACAGACATTTGCCACTAAATATTTGATGAGTCTTACCTCAGTACTAACAGTGCACCCCTCCTTCACACTGTTTCTCATTCTGATTTCTATTTCATTTCTCAAAGCTGCAAGCTGTTTTGAAAAAAAGCAAGATATCAAATATTGAACTCCTAATCATAACTAAAGAAAAAACACCAATATAAGTAAAGAAGTTTACTTAGGGATCAAGATCTCTGTTTATAAGTACTGTGTCAATGCATATTAAGTAACCTAGTCTGGTAATGGGGTGTGAAGTGACAGGTTACCTACAGACCCCTGCATACTTCAAAAAAACATCTTGACGCAAGAGCAGCTCCTACATTTTACCCACTTCAGTGCCAGCCAAAAAACATACTAAGAGATAATTTAATAACTAAGATAATGCCTTGCCCCACTAAACATATTTCACTCTAATAAAACAGGGGGTAACAGCCCACAAAGACACAGAATTTTTTAGAGAACTACTAAAAGTGTCATTAACTTCCAGTCACTTCTTTGTACTTACATCCTCTTCTTTGGTCAGATCAAACTCCCGAGAGCTGTCTTTGAATAAAGCCACATGGTGGGGACCTTCACTAAGAGTTACCTAAATGGTAAAACCTTACATGAGAAAGTATGGTACATCTAGCACAGAGAAACATGAGAAGTACACACTATATGTATACTTCCCGCTGCAGACATACAACGTCATGTAATGCTTATTTAGCACAGGACTAGTTATAGTAGGAACTACTACTACTCTGATAGTATATATGGATCATATATAGGCCTGCAGAAGTTTTGTCATTGACTGCAACAACTCACTTGCTTAGAGGCCATTTTATTAACGAGTGTTCACATATACTTAAAGTACAATTAATGGCATAATCAGAGGGACTACAATATCGCAAAAGCTGATTCAGAGATTGTGATGTTTCTTACCTTAACAGGGGACCGTGTCATCATCTCCCCAGACCCTCGAGGGAATATGCGGGCTTGGGCGATCATTTCTAACACACTGGTTTTTCCTGCACTTTGATCTCCAACCACCACCACCTTCAGTGAAAGTTTAAACAGCCATTGGCTTTCAGCAGGACATTTTGGAAGCTTAGACAAAAACTGACTAAAAAGATGTTAATCTCTATCAACACTGGCTGTATTATGTTTGACAATAATAAAAACATCAGTTTAAATATGGAATCCTTGAATAAATGCTAACTTTTAGTCATGCAAAAAAATGGACTCGTGTTTAAGACAGTGTAGTCCACAAAGCACCCTATGGGGCTAACCTGCCAGGCCACCTCGAAGAGAGGAAGGGCTTACTGTTCTCCTGGCAGACAGTTCTCTCCTTGTACAAAATCCTTTCAGCAGGCAAAACACTGAAGACTACTTATCTAGTCGATGCTGCTTCTGCCTGGAGAAGGCCAAATTCTTACATAGTTGCTGTCATTTTCCCATTTTGCTGGCTTCCTATAGAAGCCTCAAGTGCTACAGGTGGCTGTGCAAGCAGGAAGCATTCCTGGCTCTCCCTTACACCAGTCAGGCTAGCCAGACCCCCTCTCGTGCTCCCCCCTCCAACAACAGCACTACTGTGGGGAGTTAGCCAGGGCACCTTACCTTCTGAGCTCTGCTGGTACATACTGGGAAACATTCTTACAGTGCTGAGAAGGCTGGGGTGCCCCAACTGAAACCATTTAAAATGAAAGGCCAAGCACAGCACCAATATCTCAATCTAGATGGGGTTTTATCCACGAGCCAAGAGAGATGTAACAGTTACACTGGTTAGTCTCAAAATTCCCTTGTAAAATGGAGAACATCTTAAACAAAAACCCTGGAGTTACAAGAAAATAACATAGTACTATCTCTGGATTATTCTGGAATATAATTAAATATTCTATTCAATTTAAGACTGGTGTTTCACTAAAAAGCCTTGAATTCTTTAACTACTTACTCGAGGTAGGTGATCTTGAGTGTTATAACTGGCATCATAATCAGACAGGATGTCAAGTACTTCAGAATACATATCAATCAAGGATTTCTACAAAAAAAACCCCACAAGTACAGAGAGAAAACACAGCCAATTAACAGAACAAAAATTGGGTTTCAGACTACTTCACCTGTATATCCTGTAACTCATCTGTAAAAAGGTGTTTATTCTCTCCTGAAGGTTTGAAAACTAAACTGTCTATATGTCAGTCATATCTCTGTTTTATGAAATATAATACCAAGTAAAGTGGTGCAATGCCTTCTGTAGATGAAAATACTGCAGCTGCATGTTACTAAAAGAGAAAAATTAGAGCTCTTATGTACAAGAAAACAAGAGCACTCAGACTTCACAGTTTCCAAGAAGCTGAATTTTCTTCCATTAAACACCAAGAATTACATTTTCAGCTTGATGAACACTAACCATTAAGAACAGTACAGAGATATCAACCCAATTCTGTAAAAATATGAAATCCTTATCTTCCAGTTCCCAGAGGAAAGAGGAAGATCCATGCTGGTCAGCAAGTGATACAGAGACGCAGAAAATGTTCATGTTTAGAATGCTCAGGAGCTCGGCAGACAAAAGCAAAAGCACAGTTAGTTCAATTTCTGTGGATTTATATAGGGCTGTTAAAACAGGTTTCCTGACCTTGTCACTATATTCCTACCAAACTCTGTAAGACCCATGACAAAGCACAAAGCTATCAGACTCAAGAAGTGTTGGAAGCATACTCATTAGCAAATACAGTGAAGCTACATAAAAAAAATCCCGTCCATGTTTCCCCACTCACTTAATTAAGTCATTTAGTTAGACCTGGTAACCCTTTTGGGGCTCTTCAACTGAAGCCATTTTCAAAAGTTACATAGTTAAATTAGCACAGGTATCTTACAACAAAGTTAAATGTTAAAAGTTCATATATGAATTAACAAATACAATTTAGAATAGTATAATGGAAAATATGGCATAATATATTTCTATGCTTATTTGTAATGTGTAAGTACCTTTAATTTCCTCTGATGAATTCCCTTGTCATCTCTTTGCAGTACCAATTTTCTTAATTCTTTGTTCTCCTTCTCTAGTCGTTCAAGCATTCTTTGGTATTTGAGCTACAAAACAGTAGTAAAATATACTCTCGAAATTATGAAAATAGTACACTCACATGAGCAAAGTTTTACCTATTAAAAATATATTATCCTTGACACAAGTCTTTCAGAAATACAGAAACCTTTATAATCACTACAGTTTATAAAAATACAAGGCCATCAAGAGAAGACTGTTAGAAATTTTTTTGGCAACATATCTTCGCTTCGAAAATTTTAGTAAGATCACAATGTTCAGACTGGGGGATACATAAATCAATCTTCAAGCACCTTAAACAAGTATATCAAAATAATTTGTCTGAGACAAAGAAACAGTCAATTTAGAAGCCTACAGACAAAACAAAAGATTTACATTAACTTAAAAAACTAAGCAAGCAAACCAAAGTAACAACTAATATAACTCATATGCATGAACACTGAAAAAATGTCTAGCTTAAAAATAACTAGGTTTGCCTTGCTAATTAAGGAGATTAAAACTTTGTTGGAACGAGATTTGGTGAAGTTCAAGTCAATTAATGAGACAGGAAGGAGATCCAGCTAAACCACATCTGCACTGAAAAGCCCCATTGAGGTATAATACTTGAAACCCTTCTAAGTTTGTTGTAAGGCAACATACCCAAGGAGGAAAAAGTGCTGCTGTATGAACATGAATTTTAAGTCATATAGCTGAAGAATCATGGTTCCAGATCTGCAGCTGCACACTATATTGCCCAATATTAGGAAAGCTAACACCCCAGAAGGGCTGGAAATGCTCCTCAGTTCTGCTGATGCAGGAAATTCTTTAATTAGCTACTAAATGCAAGATCAGATTTCAGAAAATGCGAAAATGTTTATTTTTGTGACTTTGTTCTTAAATAATGAATGCCCCTATACACTTGCATCCTTGACTGAAGATATTAGAATTATTATTATTTTAACTTTGTTGGGTTTTAAGTACAAGTTTTATGTACAGGTAACATGTAAGCAATCAGGGTATACAGAAATTTATACTAAAAAGTGAGATTTCCAAATATCTATTATTGAATTCCTAGGTCCTCTGAACTTAGGCCATGAAGTTTTTAAAAGGCCAGTTTGAAAAGCTGTGACCCTAAAGCTGATCTCTGCAGATCTTTTCCTTTTTTGCCAGCAAATAAAGCAGGCTTCTCTTTAATGGAAGTAATGTAGGAAACAATGAAAAGAGAATTTCACCTGTGAAAGCACATCTGTTCTCAGACCATATTAAATTACAACAACTGAACTAGATGGAAGACATTCAGAAATTGAAAGTGGCTTGGGTCTTGTGAAGCAATGTTTTTTGAAATGTATACTAAGAAATCCTACTAACAGCTGTCATTATTGTTCAAATTTTCACTTTCTGATTTTTTTTTAAAGAACATCACTCTGAACAATACCATCCTCCTCAGTTTCTTAAAGTGATTAAATGTTCTTTTAAGTTCCAAAGAGAGGGTAGAGAGAAATCTTTCTATCTGCCTACAGCAATTTTCATTACTAATAGTCCAACCATAGAAACAGCTTTAAACGAAAGAACAGCTTATTGCTTCGCTGCATGGCTTATATACAATTATAGCATTGTAACTGCAATTATTTTTCTCGATGGAAGAAATCAAAAAAAAGATACTTTGGTTCTCCTGAATGCCACTTTACTATAATCTGAATATCTCACCCCATATATTCCATATGATGTTTATTTTTCCTCTTAGACCTCTGATATTTGGTCAGAAAATGCACTTAAAAGCTTCTTTATTTTACTAGAAATAACATTTCCCAGATGAAGGTACTGAAATCTAACTCCTTAAAAAGTAATTTCCTTTCTGCAACAAATGTCCCATTTAAACATACAAGATAATAGATATATTTTTAGTAGCACTGAAGTTATAAAAGAGAAGAGTAGAATATTTGGAGTAAAGTTAGCATGCCTAATAAGTTAAAAACTAGAATGTCACCATTGTATTTACCTAACACTCTTGGGCTAACTTTACATTTCAGGAATACGGAGCACTGAAGGCCAGGAAGGTATTTTGGGAAAGTATGATTACACATTTGCCCTATTCTTACACTCCCACCTTGCATTCTGTCAGTCACTGCCAGAGAAGGAACAGACCAGACTGACCTTTGGTCCGTGCCACCACAGTCCACTCTGTATTGATAAACTCAAAGATCTAAAAAAGTACTGCATTTTTCCCAAATATCTCATATTTCAGATGTGCGTTTGTCTAGTAAATCTGAGTCTGCTGCACACAGATCTCTACTTAAGACATCAGTAGTGCAGAAGAGTTACCTGAGTGCGCAAAAGTTCCTCTTGAAGCTGATCAATCTTCTCTTTGTCAGAAACCTGTAAAGAAAAATAATCATGGCTACTAGCACATTGTTCAGTTTATCCCCTGCAAGTAACCAAGTCACAAACGGAAAGCTTCATTCCACGTAAGAAAATTGACTTTACATGCATTTTAAAGCAAGTAAAATTCTTCAATTAGCGTTTGAGATTTAACACTGATGGAAAGTTCCATCGGCAGCAGGAGGTTCACATTAAAAAAAATGCCTAAACTTCACTGCATGCAAATGCAAAAATTAACCCTTCAAGACTTAATACCAGTAAAGTGCACTTAGGGAAAAGCAGAGCTCTATGTGGTGCTCAGAACTGGTGGTGTNTTGTTTTTTTTTTTTTTTTTTTTTTTTTTACAGTCACTGCCCTAAATGTAATTTTAGTGGTCAAACTCTCAGGATCTCATACATTCATTTCCTGAATTAACATGTTCTCAATGGGATACAATCACTAAAACACTTGTTTGCCGCTGAAACTACTTTCAGGGAGGTATTCACTATTTATGAAGATTCATGGAGCTTCTTATTTCATATTTGTTTTTCAGAATTATAATCCTAAACAACTTAGTACATTGTAATTATTCAGGACAGTCTTGAAGGGTTATTTAGAAATTATTTAAATTACATTAAAAAGTGGAAAAAATAGGATGTTATAACATGAAACATTTTGAAGTTCAAGGCATATATGTAATAAGATCAGGCAATCAGAGCGATTCATAGTCAAATATTCTTAAAATAGGTTCATCAAGATATAACAAACAGTTGTTCAAAACAATCCAGTTTTAATAACAAAGGCATAAATGGTGCAATACAAATTCACGATGTAAATATTTACAAAGAACAGAAAACCTAATAATTGACTGATGAAAAATTTAGAAAAAAAAATATTGAAACAATTACTGAAAGAGTGATATAAGTAAAAGCTTCAATATTCAAATAAAGCACATGTAATAAAGCTTGTTACATTTACAATTCAAGTTAGCTTCAATCAGAAAGAGCATATCATCTAACATGCAGAGGACAGAGGGGATTTAGACACAAATAGATTTAGTTACTATAACTTCACACCAGTTGTTACAGATTAAACAAAAAAAAATCCAGTTATACAAGTGATTGATATTATTTAGCTATTAAATCTGTAACATACAGGATTGTGTCTCACTTTACAGAAAGCAATCCAAGCTGACATTTCCATCTATGTCCAATTATTTTCTTACTCATAAACAGAGAAGAGGAAGTGCTGCAAACTGAATTCCTTTAAATTTCTGTTAATTAGTCCAGTAATAGCAAAAGCACATCAGAAACAGCGTTAGTTGAGGGCATGAACAATTTGATGTGTGCAGCCACAGGATGGTACATGTAATAAACACTGACATATACACACTTTAACCACCTCAGAGACAAACGGGGAAATTAAAAATAGAAGAGCAAAGAGAATAGTGTGGACAGTCAGAAGAAGTTAAGAGAATAAAGGAAAGAAAAACAAAACAAAAGTGTTTCCACATGGTGCAGATTTTTGAAGCAGTTAATATTTTCCCCACTCCTCTGTTCTTAAGCAAGCTGTTCCTCCAGGTACTTCTGGGGACTGGATGCATCTCTGAAGTAGATACTTGTAGACAGATTACCTCCAATCGCATGAGATCTGTCCTTGAGGTACAGTATACTTATGTCAAACACAATAAGTAAAAAATATTGCAAGAAGCAAAGAATTATCTAGCGCTAGATGATTAATTCCAACAAGTACAATCAGGTAAGGTACATCAAAAATAGCAAATAGATGTAGAAGGATGTATATGCTTAAGCATTTGGTTCAGGTGTGCTTTGAATGTTTAGCTGCAGTTAGTACATACACTATTTTGAACATATAATTGAAAATATTATTAAAATTTTTTAAGTTGCCAATGAATGTAAAACTATCATAACAATCTGAAGTACTAACAGTCACATATGACTAATCTATGATCTATGATTTCTCCTCACAAAAAAACCCAACTATTAAAATATCTCTATATAGGCACATCCATACTTGTTTAATCCAGTTCAGCATGGTTTGTACATCAAGATGTATTCTTCTTTCCCCATTGCCACCATAAAGAGTTATGAGAAAAGAAAACTGTAGGGCCATTTTTAATCAAGAGTTCCTACACACAAAGATGTTTACTGAGATGTCTACCTGTTTACTAAGATAACCAGAAGCTCCTTATAGAGTTACTCATTTTGCACAGGAGTTGCTTTCCAGCAACCTCTGTCACACATTGCATAAAATAAGGATGTGCCTCTGAAAATTCAGTACCTTTGAAACCACAGATACTGGTTTTGTATATTCTTTGGTAAGACTATAAATAATTCTGAACTGTCATCTACAGAAGAACTGTAGAACAGATTTCTAGTAATATAAATGAAAATATCAAGGCCCAGACAAAATGCATATAAGCAGCAGCCACACACAGTGCAGCTATACAAGACTAATCACTTACACTGCTAAATATTTATCAAAAGGCTGACCAAAAAAAAAAAAATCACCAGGAAACAATTACATTTTTTTTAATACCTTCTCCTGATTGTGAGATGGTTCTTACTATTATTTAATTTATAATGGAAATAAATATCGAGTAATTAAATTA
>VZTO01011655.1:1676-15438 GCA_013400615.1 Syrrhaptes paradoxus
ATGCTTTGACTATTTGCCTAGGACGTATGTCTACAACCACGACAATAATGGATGGTAAGAACGGCTCCATTCCCTCATCATCCATGAAAGTGGGCAAGAAATCAGTTACGGAAGACCTTGTGACAACGTTCAGCTCACCAGCAGCATGGCTTCTTGTGGTTGCTCTGATTGTTACCTGGTCAGCAGTAGCTATTGTAATGTTTGACTTGGTGGATTACAAAGCCATTGCAGGTAAAATTCAGCATATTCTGTTTGATATCTTGTATATTAAAATCAAAAAATTTGTTAAGAAATGTGGATTATGTAAATATGCATGTCTCACACCTTCCTGGAGCCAGCACAGTGTCTCTGCTGAGTTTACTAAGAGAGGAGATACTGTGAGAAATGTCAGAACATATTAGTTTACACTTAATACGTCTTTATAATTTAACTGTCTCCATTTCACAGCCCATCCTCATCCTGGAAAATGTGTGTGTTGAGAGTAATATAATATGTATATGTGAGCATGTGTGGTCATATTTCTGTTTTGCAATTTCTATTTAAAATTAATTCAAGAAAAATAAAACTAATTATTAATTCAAATTTTCTGAAATATATTTTAAAATCTTTCATAGTTGCCTTGAGTATTCTGACACAGTTTACACAATTCACAGTTTGTACCATTAAATGACAAAAAATATGCAAAAGATAATTTCTAAACATGTTAACCCTAAATTCATCTTAAAAAAACACAAGCACAGGGGACTAGATTCTTAACATTAGCTAAGTCACACCCTTGTCTTCAAAAAGGCAATAATTCTAGAGTAGTTTAAAACTTGGAAAACTGACTGAACACGATCAAGTTTTTGGGACACATATTGATTACTGAGGAGAAAAATGAGAATGAAATGTGTGGTACAAGGGCTGTGACCGTGATTGAGAAACAGGAAGAAAGGAATGGGGAATAGAAATTATCTCATTGCTATTTTATTTTTATGCCTTGTATCTAGCAATGGTATATATTGGAAAATAACATAAATTATCTACTTACATTTGTAAAGGGTACATAGGGTTCAGCAAGCCATTTCAGCAGCAAAACTGCTGAAAGGTAACTAGGCTGTGATGACTGGGAAGCATGTAAGTGAGACAGAAAACAAATTATTAGGGTCCTTTTCTTTCTTAAATAAGAACTGTAGCTCTAAAGTTATCACATCTGTCACAATAATTAAATAGGAATTGAAATTCAGACTCCAGACGTTTAATTCAAAACAAATTGAGTTAATGTTTCAAAGTTATTTTCCTAGACTTTATTACTTTATAGATGAATCCATAGAATTTTGCCTGCTATGCATTAATATTGACCTCAAGATTTACTTAAAAATATTTTGAGACATAGATAGAGCTTGAAAGAAGCCTACCAATCTGGGATCAATGGATGACATAGAAGCTTGAAATGTGGAGAAGACGTATCACAAACCTCTGGTTTTTGCTTCTCATTTGCCTTTGTTTTCTGAAGGAATTCACCTGAGTTACAGCAAAACAAAGTTCCTTTTGAGCAATCCTCCAAAACAAGTATCAGATTTTAGTTTGGACACAACACACTTAATGCTACAACATAGATGTAAACCAAGAGAGAAAAACCAGTATATTCTACTTTTAATTTTCCATATTAACTGTCAATCAATNTTCTTATTTTGTGGAGATCTCTGAGAGATGATACTTTAGTATTTTGAGTTCATTTATTTTTCTTCCCAAAGATATTTCTGTTCCTAAGTGATTAATTAAGCCAGCATTTAAGTCAGATCTCAACGGTGAAATATTAAGAGAAGGAACTGCTTTGCTCCTTTGGACCAGGATTTATTAGACTGTTTTCTGTATTTACATAAATATAACAATGGCTACAAAGCTCTTATCACAGCCCCTGGGTTTCAACTCTTGAGTTCCTACTCAGTCTGATTTTCCCAGATGAAGCCCACTGATTTATAAAAGTTCCATGGAAATAGCTGAAGATTTCACATAGGACCACCTGACACACATTACTGAGACTGGAATGATTTTCACCCTCTGACAGTCTGGCCTTTTGCCTCCAGTGGAGGTAATGCTGTCTTTTTGTATAGAAAGTAGAATTTGGAGCATATTTTTATGTGACTCCTTAAACCTAAAACCCAGTGATACTTTCTCTTGGGTTTGACACTGCTTTTTTAACAGCCAGAACTACATTTAAAAAGTTAATAGTTGTTTTCAGGACTGTAAGTTTAGTTTTGCAAGTATGATTACAATTGATTTCCTAGTTTTTAAATGTAAATGAAAGATGCCAAAAATTATATGCAACTGTATATTTTTAATCTATAAAACATGGAGTATTCAGCGCATTTTTTCCTTTAACAATTGCCTTTCATAAGTCAGTGTGTTCAATTTCTTTCTTATTTCTTTACCTGAAGTTCCATGAAGTTCAAGTTTAGAAAGTATGCATAGCATATGAATGAGGCAAGCTGAGAGAACTGAATTCAGTTAGTCTAGACAAGAGGAAACTGAGACGTGACCTAAGAGCAGCCTCCAGGTTTTTGCAGGGCAGCTACAGAGATGACAGATGACAAATACTTACCAAGATGATGTCTGTGTCGTATCAGGTGATATAGCAGGTTGGGTATGGCCTGAAATTGCTGCCTGAAAGGGTCATGTTGAACACTGGAATGGAAAAAGTCTTTACCAGGAGGGCAGTGCAGCACTGAAACAGGTTCCTGAGAGGGGCTGCAGATTCCCCATCCTTGTTAGCATTCAAGATTTGGCCAGATGGCCATGGCTGTCCAGATCCAGTGTTGGCAACAGTCCCTCTACTGATTCCTGTCATGGTATATTGTACAACTATAAACATGACTGAAATATTTCTAATGTGGTATGGTGACATGCATTACAAAAGCCTGAATTAAGAAACTATGAATCTCATGCAGTACGTAGCATATATGAATATGAAATAAGTAACATACCACTTTGGATGTTCTCTTGCACGTTCTCAGAATTTTCAGGAATACAGAAAAAAAGATTCATTTTGGTTTTATGTGTGCTTCACAACAGTTTGTTTCAACTACCATCTTTTGTGCTAGAAAATAAATCTTGTTAATTGGTTTCACAATTCATGAATGATTTCACACATTTCTTGTACACATACCTGGATTATATATTTTAATTGGTAAATGTAACTAAATATTTTAAGATTATTTTAGTCCTAAAGATTGATTACACAGGAATCCACATTTGCTAATGGGCTAATAAAGTGTTCAGAATTCCCTGCCATTCCTGTGACCAATTACAGCTAACTAGCACCACCCTAATTTCAGCTCAAGAGCGTTCAATATTCAGAGTAAATTGGTAGTGATTCAGCCAGTCACCTAAGGGCCAGACTAAATAAAACCTAATGAAAACTCACCAAATCTATGAAACCTAAAACTATCCACAAAATAATCTAAGTGAAAATATAGAACACACACATAATGTGGTGAGCTTGCCATTTTATCGTGACTGCTTTCATAAACGAAAAAAGAGCAGGCTCTTTGTTGTGGATAATTCATTTTGCTGAACCATAAAGATGCTTTTTAGAGACCTGCAGCAAAGGCAGATCTCTGTAGAGGTGATGCTTGTCAATGACAGGAATGGGGAGCAAACAGGGCATGGAGATAAGGAACTCCCAGCCCCAAAAGAAGCAGCAGGGCTTCCAGTCAGCTGTTGTCTTTAATGTTTGGTGGGTTGTTTACTTCTCCTTTTTAAGTTAATGGCAAAACATCTGGCTGAATTGTTATGGGGCCTCCTACATAAGCTTCTAACAAGGAGTGAAGTCACCTTTTCCCTGCCTTAGCTTGTGGTCACTTATATCACTGTCTTGTAGTGACAGAAAGCTTTTGTCTGGCCCTGGGTAGTCAGAATTACATACCTATTAATATTCTCCAGTAGAGGAAAGCAAACAAAAAAATTAGGAACCATATATTCACATGAACTTCTGCTTTTTGGAGAAAAAAGACACACAAGGGAAAAGACCAGGCTCCAAACAACTTGTACTGTATAATTGGCATAAGGACACTCTTTTTCCCAGTCTCCTGCATGATCGAACTGTAAAGTGCAAAACCCCTTAGGTGCAGAATGTTTGTTTCATTGTTAAGAGACGTGGAAGTCAGCAAAATAGATATTGTGCTAGGGTATTTTTTTCTGTGGTTTGGTTTTGGGCTTTTGGTTTTGCTTTTGGTTTTTTTTCGTCAGATAATCATTATAAGGCATATATACATCCATTTTTCTCCTGGAATGTCACCACACTGCAGTCATTCTATTGGGCTCATGTTCACTGGAAACTTTTAAGGACTGCAAAAAGAAGAGTGTACTCTCTGTCTCTCTTGTATTTTATTACTATATATCCAGCAGTATTAAAACAGGTAACACCTTTTGCACTTATTCAGGAAAAAGAATGAACTTCTGTTTTACTCTGAAGCACCAAAAAACTTAACAGAACAAATAATTTTGTCTTTTGGTGCAAGAGATGTTTCACAGTCTCACCAAATTGAAATAATTGGTAAAAGCTTCTCCATATATGTAAAACCTTAGACAGATCTCCCACAGAACAAAGGAATAGGATATATATAAAAAAAAAGGATGTTTGCCCTCGCTGTGCTCACCTTGGAACTTATCAAAACAGTGCTATAGTCTTTTGAAATACAATTTTTACTTCATCTACAGTAAATCTACAAAACAATTTTTTTTTCTCTGTCTTTCATAATTATAAATAAAATTAAGAGGATTTAAACACAATTCCAGTTTAAAGAAGGGCTGCCTGGATGACATCTTGTTTCCCATGTTTCACTCTGCAGCAAATCTCACAGCTGAGTTATAAACCCCCTAGAAAATGACTTTATGCTGGAAAGAATGACAGTCTATAAAGTACTGCAGTGCTGCAAGTACTTCATTCATTGCAAATGGTGTAGCATATACAAGATGATAAATTGTGATAGATCAAACATCATGAAGTCATGAAATTGAAAACATGAAATTTCCGAAACTGACTCAAGGAATAGGGAAAGGTCTAAGAAGAGAAATAGATTTTGAAAACTTAAATGGACTTTGTGGGATTAAAAAAAACCAAACCAGATTTCCATCCCACAATGGTATCTGTGAAATATCTAATTTTAAACAAACAAACAAAAAAAACCAGTAATTTGTTCAGTAGCAATTGTGATAATGTAATTCTTTGGTTATTTGTTGTTGAAGAAATCAAAATAGTTCCGCTGGAATCAACTATATGTAATATATTCTTTTCAGCAATATAATATGTTTGCAACTTGTGAAAATACCTGTACCTTATTTAACCATGTTTTCACATTACTCTGATTTGTACTGTGTTATCTCACACCTACAGCATACTGCTTTTCTTTTTAATGTACTCCAATTTCTGCTTCATAATAGCAGCCCCACAGAGATGAAATAACTCCTCACTTCACTTTGTAACTGCTTCCTTTAGTCAAGCGACAGCTGAGGATGTTCATCATTGCTAATGGTGTTTCTTCCTTTTTTTTATTGGCCTTTCTGGGGTTCATCCTGTTGCCATCCGCTATAGCCACCTATTCACAACATTGCGATGATCCCTGTTTACCACCTGGTAAAGACATTCTGCCTGCAGTGTTCTGAAACAGCGTGTGCGCGTGTGGTCTGCTGGCCGGAGATAACAAAGCATGGGCACGAGCAGAGTGCCAGCACACACCAGCACTGCTTCTCTGCTAACCTCCAAATCTGGCTCACTGAGGCTGCAAAGTTCATTGCAATAGCCTCCTCCCAATTTTCACATCATGCTCGAAATAGATCTCTCAGCTGGGAGACAGACTCAGTCAGGAGATTCCCAGGAAATGGCAGCAAGCTGAGACACACTCATTTTACCCTTGCAAATGCCCTTTAAATATGCCATTGTACAATTATTTAACATCATTGCCCTTATTATCTGAAGTAAAGATCTGTGTTCTTAGTCAGAGAACTGAATCCTCAGAATTAGAAAAGTAAAGTTTTAAGTCATCTTAGATAAACTGCTTGGCTGTTTCAGAAAACACCACCTAACTAGGGTCTGATCCATCAAATCAGAAGCCTTTCAGCTGATATCAAATCAAGTCATATAAACTACATCTAAAGCCCATCCTAAACCTACAGTCCTGTCCACACGTGCTACTCTACTGAAAGTACCTGAAATTACTCGATACTTTGTGAATCTTTGTGGATTTCTTTCTAAATTTTGTCAAGCAGATTCTAGTTATCACTACATTGTTCTTGTTTTGGGTGAAATGCCTTTGTCCACTTTCAGGTGAGGTTTTCTCTCTTGACTTGATATTAGAAAGAGCCAGAGCAGATTTATACTACAGACTGTAGTCTTCATATTTACAATTTAAGTACCTATAAAATGAAAATTGCTGGGTAACGTTCAGTCTGAGTTTTACTTGTCATTGTTTTTATACTTATAATTCAATGATACCCACCACAGTTTTATCCTGAAGCTTAGTGCTGTGAGTATGACAAAAATGTTATTCTATGAAACAGGAAGATAAGATCTAAGGACTTCTATGCTGATAAACTACAATATTAATAATGGAAGACTTCGTGTGTATATAGAGTTTTATACATTAGGTGCTGCTCTTCAGAAGACTACAGAGTAGAAACAACTGCTATTACTAATAACAGACCTTAAAATATATATAATTATTCAAATTAAAATACAAGTATCTCTATATTTATAAGAGAATATTTTATTAAAACTGGGATATGTTTTATTATCACAAAATAGTGTTAGGCTTCTGTATTTTATCAAACACGGCAGAAATTCTGTCTCCATCATCTGTACCTTGTCAGTATCAATTAATTAGATTATATCTCATAGATCAATCTTTACACTAGATAATTATAATCATTTGTAATTTAATTACATTCAATTCACTGAAGTCAAAATATGTAATTGATTAAAATCCAGCAATTATTAAGTAGTTCACTGCAATTCATTAAAAAAACCCCAACCTTCAAAACAGGTTGAACTCTGAGTATATATTTAACTATGTGATAAGCAAAAAAAGGTTGATAGGAGACTACAGTCCTGGTAGAACTATTAAGACTGGAATAATGACAGAAGTGATTTGCACAGATAAATCAATTAATCACTTTTTGTTGTGCATTTCACAGGAATAAAAGACACAGACCATGAAACATAACCAAATTTGCTTGAGGCACTACAACAAATCGTACCATGTGATTATGGTATGGAAATCAATTCCTGTTTCCAAAAGCCACTGTTAAAGGACCCATTATCAATCCTAGTGAGAAAAAGGTTTCTTCTGTTCGCAAAATACCACAATTTTACTGAAGTTGAAGTGACTTTGTCACTTTGTGAAAATTATCTCGTCCAAAGAATGTACCTAATGCTGATTGATGGACTTCAGGAGTCTGTCATTGGTTGATTTCAAAGAGCTGTGTTAAGTATGAGTTCTTAATTACCATTAAAGGTATGAACTATATTTTCAAATTTATTTGAGTTAAAATTGTGAACCAAGGAGTTCAAAACCGAAGAAATTAATTTATTAGAATTCTTGTTCTCACATTGCGAATCAAATTACTGTTTCTGTACCAATAATGCTGGAGAGCTACAAAGAATTGTAGCAGTTTATTTTTGATGTAATTATCATGAAAGACAGTTTCAAAATAAAAAGGGATTTTTCATAAGTATTTAATGCCTACACTTCTGAAATTATTCCTTGAGGAATTATTTCCAGAAAGTTCTGGAATTAAAATTTTTGAAGTTCCTACTGACAAAAAAAAAGATAGAACTGTTAATTGTTCTCATAGCAGTGAAAGTGCCAGCAGAAGTGGAGCTGAACTCTTACTGAACAGAAAAACATCTCTTACACTGTTCCAAGTAATGGAAAGCCATGACAAAACCAAATGTTATAGCAAGGCATTGTTGGTAGTACTAGTGCTGTTTTGGGATGCAAGTAATTTATTGAGGTGAATAGTCATATTGACCCAGAATTAATTCTGAATGTAAAGTTACAAATCTAAGTGCTTAGCCAAAGTGTTCAATCACAATAAGGATTTAAATATGAATCAGCACTACTAGTAGGATCCATGTCACATACCCCAGTCATGCAAAAATAAGTTGTCATGTCCATGCTAATTTTTCAGGCATCCTTTCCTTCCTAGTCAATGGAAAGGGATGAACATCTTTGGAAAATAATTCACGTAACTCTAAAAAATCTGTCAGAGGAAAGTGAGGTACTTGCCTTCTGAAGGTCACAATATGTCTTTCTGCATTGGCTTTTGAGGGATTCTAGAAACCACTAGGGATTCAACATCTGGCTTTCAGGTACATTTGGCTAGATAGGGTAATCTGAATTTAAACTGTGATTAAATGAAATTACATGCTGTCAACAAAAAGTCTTCAATATTAATTGCATGTTTCATCCCTGAGCTTAACCTGCTGAGTAACCATTCTCTTCCTTTCCCCTCCTTCCTCCTTCCGACATTTAGTATTTTTCTACTATATTATCTAAGAGGAACAATTGGATCAGTCCCTGTTTAGAAGTTCAGCAAAAGAGAACTTCACAGCCTGTATCGATCTATCTGAGAAATACTCTGTATTCATAAAGGCTCTTTACAGTTTATATTCAAGATTCTGCCTCTGCTACTCCCAGCAAAACAGGTGATATATGAGATGATATGAGATATATATGATATATGATACATGATCTGTCATACATAGATTACAGTTTATAGTTATAGATTAGTTACAAACTATATGTTACATACTATATAAATATATGGTAACAAGAGAAGTATATTGTGAGCTTAGTTTTAAAATAATTTGTGTTCTAAAGTCTGCCAAGAAATAAAAAGTCAGACAGGGGACAGCTAATCCAGTCTGAATGTGTTGAATCCAAGACTATTCTAAAAAAAATTAATTATACTGTACCCTTTCTGGACATCTGTAAATTAAAAAAAAAATCTAGATTACATGAAAACATCAAGCTCAAACTTTGTTATGAAAATTGCATTCTCTCAGCTTCACTCTTGAAGTAAGAGTATGCAAATCCTCTGGAAATGGTTATCTTTCTTTGCATGTGTGTGAGGCAAATAACATCTATCTCAACTTGTTACCCGCTGAATTGCTTTATTTCCTGTTTCTTGTGCATTTTGTTCTATTAGGGAAAGAACATGTTATTGTCAAAGTTGTGGGGAGAGCTAAAAGCATGAATTTGGTCAGTAGTAATTTTCACTTCAGCATTACCTAGTGTGGTGTTCTTAAGCATTTTAGGCCATGTCATTGCTGTTAGCACTACTTTGTAAAAATGTAGGAAATACAACAAAAGTTAAACAGAAGATGTGTGCACAAGGAGACAGCTTTCCAGGCTTGCGTCACTTGCATCAGACCGCAAGTGGATCTCACAGTACCTGTTTGTATAGAAATGTAATTTTGCAAATTCCACTAAAGTGTCCTCTACACAGCACCAAACTGTTTTTTCTAAATCTTTTATGTTAAACAGGATTTGCTATTCGGGACTGTGAGTGTAGGCATGACTGGAGAAATTTGCCTCTGGACACTTACAATTTCTAATCCTTTTTCATAGTTTGCTGTGAAGATATTATGAATTAAAGACCAGGATATGATGTTGAGGGCTCTGATTCATCAGCAAAGATGGCTTGCCTTGGGGTGGTTGGAATAATTTCCTCTGCTCTTGATCTTGCTCTTCTTTGAGCATTTCCCTTGCCTGCCCTGAGGGACAGCTCTTCTACCTGTGAAGCAGTTCTTGAACTGCTAGTTGATAGACTAGTATATTAAAATAAATTGACACCAATTCCTGTTTAGTTTTCAGCTGTAATCCCTGTGACTGTAAAAGCCTGTGTCTGTAAAAGCAACTGAACCAGCCCTAAGCAACCAGTGGGTAAAAGGTAGGTGGATAGCCAGAGTGGAAATCAAGGCAGCTGTCCAAAGTTACACCATCCGTGCTTGTGAAACAAAACCTCAGTTATGATAAGACCCCTCTGGCCATGTCCATTCTATTAGTCCAGTTGGACTCCTTAGCATCTCTAGATTAGAATAAAATGTAAGTGACATCAGGGGTCACGTTGTAGATTTACTTTTTAATAGCCTAAATATAGGTGTTCGTTCTCCCAGTAAACAGTTGAGAAGGGCATTTGTGGCAAGTCAATTGAAAAAATAAAATCTATACATCTCAATGCATGAGGCCAATGCAAATAAATAAATGCCTTATTACAAGCCAAGCAAATATTCCCTGTTATACTACTCAGTCTTTCTGAATTTTTAATCTGTTGCAAAGCATAGCACACAATAGTACACTAAATAAAGAGATCACACATATTTCTTTGCAATTATGTCATTTCATCATGGCACATGACTAATTTATTTGATATTCCTGATTGTTCAGTAGCATTTATCTATACAATGTAATCTTAAAAAAAAATATTAACCAAAATACTTCTTTGGTCTACATTATTAATAAGCATATGCAAAATAAAAGAAAATCAGTCTGGTCTTTTCTGTTTCAGACTAATTATAAATAAAAGGAAACATTTAGTGATATATTTGTATTTCAAATAAATTACTTCTATATTTCATTACAGCACTTTTAGAAGATAAATGTTCATACTGCTGCCATCAAAGAAGTTGCTTCAAGCCTGCCCTTTGCCTGTCTTTGCAACCTGCAATTCTGTGTGATTCTATTTCTGATTACTGCTAAGATTTAGCTTATGAGTCAGAACACTGCAACCAGAAGTAGTTCTGAAGAGTCTTGTGTTTAACTTCCTGCTGAAATATTTGTGTACAGGAAGGTAGTGGCAAACAGAGATCTGGTTCCCATCTTGATACTGTTAAATTCAGTGTGTATGTTTCTGTTGAAACTTCTAGGAACAAGACTAGGCCAACGACTCAAACCTTTGATTGTCTATGTTTGTGGGAAGCCTTCACACAGATGGGTGATCATTCAGTCTGTCATTTCAAGTACAGTGGACAGGAACACAGACTGAATAACAGTTGTCCCTCTTCCTAAGTGGTGTTTGATACAGATTTCAAGATAATAAAGGTTTGCTGGACAGAAAGGTTGGAAGAAATGCTCTATCAGAGGTTGAATGTTCCCCTGAAATACTATGCTAGCATAAAGAGGGCATGGAGAAATTTCATGAAATCTCAACTGGAAAAACCTTTAAGGAAATCCTTGTATTACCTACTGATGGTTGCTCTCCCTGGGTGTGGATACAGTGGGGAGCAGGGGGCCCAGTAGAGGTCCCAGGAAGGTGGAGCACATTAAATTGCACAAGTTCCTTGTTTGCCAACTTACTTGCCTACAGGAGCCATAAGATCAGAACTACTTAAATATTCAGATGTGCACATGTGCAAGTGAAAGAAACTCTAGAAAAGTTGTTAGAGAAGAACTAGATACACAGGAATATGTATTTGAAAGTAGCTGTCTCTGTGTCACAAATTGAACTTTGCATTCCCCTTCATTCCAGACTCAGGCTTATTCTGGCCCAGGTCTACAAAGCTTTCATCTTCCCATCCTTCACATGTACTCCATGGCAATGATATGACCTGTGTGGTTAAGCCAGGGCTCAGCAATTTCCTTATCCAGGACTTTTGTAAAGCAGAAGGTTTAAGGGGAGATGTGATATAAGGAGTGGGACACAGATGGTAATGAACCCTAAATGGACATCAAGAGGCAGAGGACCTGGGCTAAAGAAAAAAATTGGGCTGAAAGAAAGAGATTATCTGAAAGGGTGAATATTAGGTAGAATCAAATATGTATTTTTCTTAACCCAACCAAATTTCAAAAGAAGAGCTGTAACCTGGAGCACAGACAAAATTATCCACTGAGTCCTAGATCACTCTGCTAACAGCAAGTCCAGTGGGATACAAGCTTATACCAGTCCTGCACAGGAAGGAGAGCTGTCCTCAAGCCCTTAAATAATAAAAATTAATATTCACAATCTTTGTTTTTATTAAAGGAGGTAGTATAATTAGCCCTGCATAAAATGAAGATTAACTTCAGTCACTGAAGGAGTTGTTTGTTTTTTTTCAAACCACTTTTGTTTTAAACTCTGCACTCAGGAAGATCTATTAACAAGCTCAGCACAGAACCACTGAGAATCATTCATGAGACACTGGAAGAATCCACTGATTGGCTCTATGGCTTTATTTCTTTTCTGTCTGACATCGTATGGAGTGATGATGATGACAGTGATGAAGGTATTTGTAATGTAAAGACTTCTGTAACTGCTCTAACTGCTGGTTTACATGCATTATGTTGGCTTACTCAGCTTTTAACCTCACAGACAGGAAGGTCAAACAAAATAAAAGGTGAATGTTGTTGCTAATAAAGCATCTACTGGCTATTCCGATCAGTAAATTGGTCTCTTTGTTAGCTTTCATCTCATGTTTAATGTACCATTACAGAAAAGCTGTCAGAATTAAATATTACCATTAATATATCTTGAAGTAAGGAGTGATAATTTATGCAAGACTTCAAAGCCACAACCAAANCAGTTTGCTAGAAATTATGGTTCTGCCATTATACTAACATTCTTCATCTGAAATAATCTGATAAATTAAAGCAGATTGCTAACATTTCAAGTTTGGAAATAACTATTGTTCTGTTTTAAAAAAAAAGTAGTTCCCTGGTATGAGCAGAGTAGTAGTGGGTCATCATGTCACATCATATTGGTCATTTTGACAAGCAATGAATGTAGGAGTGACATCTTCATTTCATCATAGTTTATTTTATATTCTGTTTGGCTATACCAGAATACAATTAAAAAGCAACATGTACTGAAACTGACTTCTGTTTATTCATAAACTTGAGATATTATAAAATTTCTACCTTTTAAATGTTTGCATGGCTTTTTATTTTAGCACCATATAGGAATACTAATAGGCTGCTACACGTGAGTCTATGAACTGGGCATCCTATTCTGAGATATGACTTACAGCTAGCAGAAAGCCAATTTCTCATATGGTTGAGAAACAGAAAAGGTGAAATATGGAGAGCTTGCTAAAATTTGAAAAGTGTTCATTTTTACCATTTCATAGCTCCCAAAGCACCTGCAAGCTTTCAAATACTCAAGTGGATAAGTGTTAATGCAAGTAAGAAAGGTCATAAAATACGTGACATACAAGATCTAAATGCTCACTATGAAATGTTTGGAAACCTCAGTCCCAGTCTTTGGCACAAGTGGAATTTCATCAGTACCTACCAGGAGTGTGAAAAGGCAGTAGGGAACTGCATTATGTCATAAAAAGTAAGTACACATGAACTCATTGCTCATTGTGCGCTGTAGTGTATTCACCATTCAGGCTCAATCCTTTAAATTTCATGTCCCACATAGAGGTGGAGCGACACATGGCACCAATCAAATGCTCATAGTTCCACAGAAATTGAGTATTTTTTGCCTTGGATTTAACTGGAAGTGGTGTTAGATTTACAGTCTTTCCAACCTCCATATGCATATTTTTATTTGGTGCCAAAATGGAACCACTGAGCCCTTCCTTAAAACATGGAAGCCTGTATAACATCAAGCAAATTGTTAATTGTAGTCACAAGTTAACATTCAGAAGCACAAACACAGATTTGGACATTTACTTGGTTACTACTGGATATTGAATTCATCTACCTCAGACCCAGGAAATCCTTTATGGTAAGAAAGATGTGTTATGAAAAATGCAAAATCTCAGAATGGAGTGCCTGTCATTTAGCATATAAAGCAAATA
>VZTO01011662.1:0-11972 GCA_013400615.1 Syrrhaptes paradoxus
CCTGTGAGACAGGTGAAGTCCTTTTGCTCCAATAAAATTAAAGAGCACAATAAAACTATGTGTGCATATTTATAAACAGAAACACACTCACCTACATCAGTATATTAAAGCCAACAAGATTTTAACAAAGGAAACACTAGAAATGCTAATATTTACACCTACACTGATCATGCTGACCTTATTATGTCACTTAGTTTGCCCTTTGCTCTTTGACTGTTATGTCATGGGTTATACTTAGATTACAAATTCTTGGGCACCAACTCCTTTTTAGCCCTGACTTTGTACTAGAGGCTTTCAAGCACTATGATAACCCAAAGAATCATAACTCCCACAAAACAACTTAAAACATTAAAACTAGTGATGTTTCAACCTTCTAAAAATAACACAGATTAATTTATGATTAATGGCATTTATGACTGAAAAACACCAATTTTTTTTGATTACTCAGTATATCATATATTAGGACAGCATTTTATTTGGATTAGCTGGTATGATGTATTATCCTTCTATTTTTAAAGGACATTATTCATACTGAAGAAAAATTACTTTTATAAAATGACGCATAAAAAATGTAGAGAATATGAAAATACCTTTTCTCACCTGTCTCAAACATGAAAAAGCAAGTGATTTACATCTGTAAAATTTACAAGAAGGAAGAGGAAAATTACCGGGCAATCAAGTAGTCCACTTTCAACTTTAGCACCTTCTGCAGAATACTGGAGTCTCGAATGAGATAGCGGAGGGCTCGCAATCCTGCTGCTCGGACCTCTTTTGCTTCATTTAGTAAAGCTAACCTCAGACTACAATGAAGAAAACGAAAGGGACAATTATTTAACACCAGGTAGACTTCACCATCTGACATATATCTACTCACTTAAAATAGTCAGATTTTTAAAAAGAAGTGTTCTGCATTAATTTTGCACCTTTGAGATATTCACCTGTACAGCCTAGAAGGCAAACCTTCACCCTGCCAGCAGATTAAGATAATATATTATTCTGAAAAAGTGACAAACCAATTTCTTGCCCCCTTCCCCCCCAGAACAGCTTGTACATCCATGAACTGATACATGACTAAGACCTGTATATGACAAAAGATGTTATCTGACAAAAGAGCAGAGCACAATGTTAGTCCAAGCAAATTAACAGGTAGAGAACATTTCCTTCTCTGCTAGGCTGCCCACTCATATGCATGAGTTCTCAAAACAATGTCTTAACACCTAATAAGACACAAATTCACTCTAATTATATGCACCACTCACTGAAGATGTTATGGCATCACACTATGTCTACATAAAATATGACAGACCCATAACTTAAGCAGCCACACACAGCACAGACTTACATAGATTTAACATAAACAAAATGTATTTCTCCTTAGACAGATTTTTGAAAGCATTTTGCTTGCACCAAGGTGAGCTTTCCTAAACATAACTGTCACCATACTGTAATTTCCTAAATTTGCTATCTAGGTAAAATAAATGAGATACTGAACGCCCCAAGAAATGGGGTCTGAAAGTATTAAGTGACTCACTATCCTTTTCAGCATCCTCAAAAGATTTGCCCCTTTTCCTTGACTATACACTGGGGAAAAAAACCCCCAACCTCCCAGTGCCATATTTTACTAGGATTCTTTCAGTGGACATCTAAGAACGTAAATACTTCAGACAACGAGACCGAATTTCTACCTATACTACTTTTCTTATTCTAGGATGGTCATGCATGGTCATCAGCTACTCTAAGGCCAAATATCTTGTGAATCTTTCCAGAGATGAATCAGTCTGTGTAAAAATCACTACAACAGGAACCTACTTCCATGTGATATTCAGACAAAGCAGAAAGGCTGCATTACCACATGCAAATAAAGATGAACCGATTATTACTTTCAGTACCAAGCTGGGAATTATTTCAGGAAGAATATCTTTGCCGTAATATCAAATATGACTCTTCACATAAAAAGAGTTATTTTCTTTAAGCTGAGCTAGAAGCAAATAAGAAACAGATTCTCAATACTGTGAGCTTAAAAAAGATTCTTCCTCTAAAAAAAGCTGTAAGTAGAGGAGAGATTTATTTCTGAAGTCATTCAAGAAAAGAAGAGTTACTTCTCAATTGTGCCAGGTAGATAATAGGTATTCTTTAGATCATGATCATGCTTTGTTTCTTGTTTTGCAACTTCGTAGAGATAGAAGTCTGAGGGATGCGCAAATAAGACTCAGTTCTACTCAGTGGTATTTTTCTATTTGGACTCTTTCCTCACAGTTTACAACTGGCTTGAATATACAAGTTTAAGACACTTCAGCAGCGTTTCCTTTTAGAACAGAAGTTATCCATCACTCATGCAAAAGGTGGTATTGCTATCCATGACATTTCTTATCAGGACAGAGAAATACTGAATCTGGATTTTTCCCCCCCATCAAGTAAAGTACATTACTTTTATATGAGAAGAAAAAAACGTTTCTTGAATGGCAGACCAAAACCATATTTAGAAAAATAGTTTCTCAATAGCAATCAATGCTTTGAAAACTTGTTCTACAATGCAAAGGGGAGAATATTCTTAATTTGTAGACACAAGTTAAAGAACTGGCACCAGTGAAACCACTACAAAGGAAAACACTATGAGATTCAACATCCAAAACCAGAAGCTACCAAAAGGGATGTGTCACTATCTCTAAATAGTGAGAATGCAATAAAAATATATAGCTATCCAGAAAGATATAGGCCTAAAAAAAAGCCACAGAAATCCATAAAGGTCCAATGAAAGCAATGACATACAGAAGTGTACCAGGCTGAACAACAAAAAATATCTCTCCATTAAAAGAAAAACTAAACAAAAAAAACCTCACCAGTCAATGAATGAACTGCAAAAACCAGGAAGAAACCTGACCTTACAAAGGCAATGAAGATATGCTACGGCAAGCAGAAAAAAAAATATATGTAGAAAAACCTATGTGGCTGTGTCAGTATGTGTCTACATGCTCTGGCTTCTCAGCCATACCAAAAGGAGAAAATCTGAAAAGTTAAATCAGACTCACTGGATAAACCAAAAGGAGAAGGAATGAAGTACATTAAGAGCCTGACAGGTATGACAGAAACAAATATTTTCTTCATGCAAGGCCATTGCTTCCAACATCTGCATGAAGATTCCTATCCTAAAGCCTTTTTATTGTACAAAATATGAGTTAGACTAAGAAGTGAAAATGATGGCAGAACTGGAGTAAATCTGTCACTAAGTATTGTCAGCGGCCCACCAAGCTTCATATCTAAGTGTCTGGAAAGAATATTAACATGAACTATCTTTTGCTAGTACCTTATTATAAACAGTAACAGCCAAGAAGGAGAAAAGGCAATAAACAGGTCTATAAAAAGAAATTCCAAAGGGCATCCAGAGGACTGTATGATCTTAAAATAAAATCACCTCAAAAATACAACTGGTTATCCATGTGAAGCACCCAATAGAGTTTACACAAACAATGTTCTGATAATCTTTTTGAAGACTTGAAAGATGTTACTACAATAGCGTATAAAAAGGCACAGGGTGTTGGTGAAGATTGTATTAAGGGATATAAAGAGACTATAGAGTGACAGTACAGTGCTCTGGGAACTGGGAAGACCCACCTACACTGGGAATGACAACAAAACATCACTATTACCTCCAACTGCTGCTAGGAAGAAACTATAATCAGGTATCTGGACTAGCAACTTTCTAAAAAAAGAATGAGTTCTAAAAAAACAGATCTCTAACTTGAGAATAATTTTCCCAATATTTTACTTAAGTTACTAGCTTTCCTAAGTCAGATAAGTAAATTGACAGAAAAAAAAATAATATTAAATACTATATCTTAGTTGTTTCTGCCAGCAATGCTGAGCCTCAGGAAAAATTTACCAATCTCTGTGTAAAAACACAAATTCTGGAAATTCGCATGTTGTTACTGTGGCTGTCAGAAATGGCAACAAAATGTAGCAAAATTCCACTTGAAAGTACACACACAGGGCATTTTTATAGTAGGGAAAGCAATGCTACAAAGACATATATACACATGAAATTAACATTAAGTGTTTATCTTTAAAAACTGATTCTACATCAAGAGTATGCTCTAAATTCTGTAGGTACACATTCTGACTAAAAGTGCAAGTACAGATATATTTAGAGATGTTTTTTTACTCTCCCCAAAAGTGAATAATGTATTGCTGATTTTACCGATTAAAATATTTGTAAGGTACATGTTTGGCACTATGAAATTTCAAATGTACTAAAAATGCAAAATCACAGAATCATGGAATGGTTAGGACCAGAAGGGACCTTAAAGATCATTGAATTTCAACCCCTCTGCCATGGGCAGGGACACCCTCCACTAGACCAGATTGCCCAAAGACTCATCCAGCCTGGCCTTGAACACTTCCAGGGATGGGGCATCTACAACTTCCCTGGGCAACCTGATCCAGTGTCTTACCACCCTCTCAGTAAAATATTTCTTCCTACTACCTAATCTAAATTTCCATCTTTCAGCTTAAAACCATTAACCCTCATCCTGTCACTTCCCTCTCTGATAAAAAGTCCCTCTCCATCTCTCCTGTAGGCCCCCTTGAAATACCAGAAGGCTGCTATAAGGTCTCCTCAGAGCCTTCTCTTCTCCAGGCTGAACAACCCCAACTCTTTCAGCTTGTCCTCACATGGGGAGGCTCTCCAGCCCTCTGACCATCTTTGTGGCTCTCCTCTGGACTTGCTCCAACAGGTCCATGTCCTTCTTATGGTGGGGGCCCCAGAGCTAGACACAGTACTCCAAGTGGGGTATCATGAGAGCAGAGTAGAGAGAGAATCACCTCCCTTGATCTGCTGGCCATGCTTCTTTTGATGCGGCCCAGGCTGCAAGTGCATGCTGCTGGCTCACATTAAGCTTCTCAAATTTAGCACTCACATACTAGTTCAAAAGTACAAATAAAGTTTATTTAATTCCACCTAGAACAATTCAATTATTGCTCTAGTGCTCCCCACTACTTACCATATTATGATGCTGTCATACGTAAAACCTAGCTTTTCTTCAGCATGGCCAGTATTACAAAGAAGCTGAAAAGAAAAGAAAACATCTATTATATACAGCTCTTTAAAAATGACTATATAAAACTGCAGACTGCTGGCAATGTTTTCAAAGAAAGCTCAGGAATTTAATTCATGGCAAAGGAAAACTTACCAACGTCAGACTTCAGAGAATTTCTGCTGTCAGTTTTTGGTTCCTATATATGCCAGACACAAAAATCTGTGGCCTCTCATACTAGAGAAAAGCCTGCACAGTTGTGTAAGTCTGTGTCAGTTTTTCAAGTCCAGATTGCTCCTCTTGCTGCCTTTAAGCTCTTTCAGAAGAGCCACTAGTTGGCCAACTGGTAACCTGAGCAGAGATTAAAACTTGAAGTCACAGCACTTCTGCACTCTGAAGCAAAGATTGACACTGATGGTCCACTGTCATGTTCTGCCACAGCAGTACAGGCACAGAAAAAAATTCAGAAAGTGTTGCCAGTGGTTAAGTGTCCCATAACTGACATTTGGCCTGGCCTGCCACAAATCTTGTACCTCTGAAAAATCACAGAATCACAGAATTATAAGGTTGGAAAAGACCTAGAAGATCATCCAGTCCAACCATATCCAATACTTCCCAACTAAATCATATCCCTCAACACAACATCCAGACGTTTCTTGAACACCCCCATGGTCGGTGACTCCACCACCTCCCTGGGCAGTGCATTCCAGTGCCTGACTACCCTTCCCGAGAAGTAATATTTCCTAATGTCCAGCCTGAATCTCCCCTGGCGCAATTTGAAACCATTGCCTCTAGTTCTATCACTGTCTACACGAGAGAAAAGGCCGACCCCTAGCTCACCACAACCTCCCTTCAGGAAGTTGTAGAGAGCAATAAGGTCTCCCCTGAGCCTCCTCTTCTCTAGGCTGAACAATCCCAGCTCCCTCAGCCTCTCCTCATAAGGCCTGTGCTCCAGACCCCTCATCAGCTTCGTAGCCCTCCTCTGAACGCGTTCCAGGGCCTCAATGTCTTTCAATGCAAAGGCTGAATTTATGCAGACAAAAAGATACCTACAAATTGTCACAAATTCTGAACATTTCGACTGTATCTATTCATTTTGAAAGCAAGGCTGAAGTTTTTACTAGTGCAGTTTTTACATCCAAAACCAATCTCAAAAGGAGCAATCTCGTCCATGACGTTTTAGCCTCTTAAGGAAAGGAAAACAGTCTCTTCTGTAAGAAGATTTGATGCTGTTCTCCTTTGCAAGAGCAGCAAAAAAATTCCTAGTAATCTAGATAAAATTGTAAAATACTTTATTATCATGTCCAAATCCCAAAGCACTTTTTCAAGCACTTCCAAAAACTCGAGTGACTAATCCTGACCACAATAGCTTTGCACTTTGTCCTCTCTTTTCAAAATAGGCACGTGTTCAGTTCTGAGACAGCACGGTATTAACAGTTTCTCCTTGAGGAATTTGGGAAGTGTCTGCCGTAACCAGGGAATATTCTTGCTCTCAAAGTGTTAAAATATATAAAGCCTTGTACCACGTTCTTTATAGATATTTACTGCTAACAATAAGAAATTTAAAATAAACTAAATGAACAGTTAAATTAAGGCTACCATAAATTGAAATATTTAATATTTTCCATGCTTCCATTCTACTGTTCACCTCCACCTGAAATAACAGCATATTGCACAGAAACTCTGCTTTTAAGAAAACCCATTTTATTAGCAAGATGGTTTAAATTCAAACAATACTTAGGTTTATGGTCAACAAGTACAAATTATTCCAAGGATCACACTGCATTTCTCCTCGTTTCAGCTGAGACACAGTTAACTTTCTTCACAGTAGCTCATGAGAGGCTGTATTTCAGATTTGTGCCGAGAAGAAGGCTGATAACATTCATAGTTGCTCCCAGGACAGTTAAGGACTTTTCAGCTTCTCTGCTGTGCCTGTGTCTGCAGGTGCAAGAGAAGCTGGGAGGGAGCACAGCCCCAACTACAAGCCCAGGATTTGACCTTAGGTTTAGGANCATATTATTTCGATATTATTGTAGTTTAGTTATTAAATTGTTCTTATCTCAATCCAACAGTTTCTTTTCTCTTTACTCCTTTAATTCTCTCTCCCATCCCCAGGAGTAGGGGGAGGGAGCAGCTGTTGCGTTTTGCTGTCAGAAAGGGTAAAACTACAACATCATTTTAAGAAAGTATTTTTCTTATTGTGAGAAAAATGGATACTGATAATGCTCAAATCCAAAGTTGTTAATGAGACAGATTATTAAATTGTCCGGGATCAGCTCCACAATTGGGTTCAAATAAGCTAAGTTAATTGAAACATTTTGTATTTTGCATTTTTTTTAACAGTGGCTATACCAAAGATAATGATAAAACATAAGGAAAGTTATTATATAACCTCTTTTCCCCTATCTTTCAATTGTAAGTGATAATAAAACTAGACAATTGGTGCATTAACTGGTTATGACAGTATGTCACTTCCTAATGTCAATCTACTCTTATGCCATGTCACTGGACTGCCTAAGGCCAACACTGATGCTTTAGCATTTCTATTGATACCTTATGAACTGTAAAAAGTGGCTGGCAGAGTGTAAGGAAAACAGTGTGAGAAGATACTAAGTAAGAACAGTTCATTGTTCAGCTTGAGACAAGTACATCAACAGTTGTTTACGCTCATCATTTATACATCTAAATCTCTCCTCACCATTGCAGCCCAGACACAAATGAGAAACCCCCAATTTAACAAACCAGATAATCCTCAACAGTCTTTTTCCTACCTAAAAAAACCCCACAGGATTGTAATTCTGACACAAGAAAACACATAGGCATGTAACCTGACAATAGTTATTCATCAACATTTCTAAATATGATGATAACTATTACCAAAGTGTTTGATGGTGTCTGTGTTTATGTGCGAAATATTTCTCACAGAGAATGAACAGATAAAATTGGTTAAAAAAATAAGTTCGAGATTAGCTACTTTAGCTATTAGTTTACTCTCATTCCAACAGGCCACCATCACTTATATATTGGCTTTCTTTGAAATTTACACACAGTGTGCTTACAGAATTTCCAGCTAGAAAAGATTTTAAAGATTGACAGCAAAATCAGAATTAAAAATGTTTCAGTGATTTGAAAGGAGTGACCAAAGTCAATCACAAAACTCAATTAAATAGAAGAAACAGTGTATCATATCCTTCAGGGTACTACCCACTAACGAATACACAAAAACTGAAAGAAGTCCAGCAGAGACACACAAGATGTCCAGAAAACATTCAGAATGTTAAATATAAAAACAAATTTCAAAAGGAGAGCAAGACCTGTAAGCTATAGCAAAGTATGAACTAAATGAGTTAATGTGATGTCACTTTAGAGGGGAAAAAAAAAAAGGCAGAAAATACTAGTAAGACTGCGTTGAGATTAAGAGACCTATTTTTCCATGTCACAGGCTCCTCTCAAAACTGCACAAAGAACAAGATTTTGGGCACCACATTTTAAGAGCAGACGATCCGGGAAAAGTGTAGCAGAAAAATGTACAAGGCAGCTAGCAAACACACCCATGAAGGTTCAGCCACTAGATTTATTTAGTCTAGGGAAAAAAAAAAACAACTGGCAAAAGGATTGCTATATGTTTAAAAGGGGGGAAAAAAAGTCATGGGAGCTGCTATAAAGAAGACACTGTTCAGCCAGTCTCAGTACTTTGGTTATTTGCTCAGCTTATAAATGTCTGATTTTAAATACATTTAAGGGAAAAAAACTTTGCCACTTTCTTCTCATTTCACCTTCAAATAACACTAAGCAGGTCAACAATTCTGGCCCAAATGCTGTGATTTTTGTAGATGGCTGAATTCCTGACAAAGCCAAGTAACTGTCATATGTCTGACTGTAACATGTAACAATTAATATGCATGTCATTGTGGTACAAGTTTCCAGGCAAGCAGTACCAGAATACTAAAATCTGCTTCTGGCTACACACTGCTGTATTTCATTGAAATGGCAATGGATTATCACACCATGTAAATGCCTGGAATTACACAAATACAGTCCATATTTTTCACATATGTATCTCAGAAAATGTATATATTTTTATATACACACAATAAATTGGATGTAATTTCATATACACACACAGAAACACACAGAGTATACTCTGCTTGTTAAAACTGCAATAAGTCAACCCCAAAATCTAAAATTTTTGAAAGTCAAACAGGAATAGCACAGACCCTTTGAGGGTATGACTTAATATTAGGAAAAAATGGTACTTATGCTAGGTCAGACAGTGACTAGCTTACAGGGAAGGTTTTTTTCATGTTTACTGTCAGCTGTGTGCTTTTCATGTTACTTAGATGAGTCATAGCAATATGAGTAACACATCAACATGTCTTGGGAACAGTAGCTCAAAACAACAAAATCACATGAGGTCAATAGCATATACAAGTTGGATGCACACTGAGACCATTCAAATTTATATTCAACACAGTCACAGCAATTACTAGGTAAAACCATGATCTTATTCTATGCATCCAAAATGTAATTATTATACTGTAATTTGGAAATACAGTTGGAAGCATCACTGGCAATATTTATGAAGAGACTACTTAGTAGATTGCAGTCTTAAGAGAAGCCCTTAGTGAAATTGCAGACTCTGGATTTAGACCCACTAACACTCCAGGTTTGTTCCACAGCTGAATGCCCCTCAGCAGATGTTCTGTTCCCATCTGCTACATACCTCATAATGAGATTTCAGCTTTTGCCTGTAGTGGTTTAGCTACCTGGATGAATGCTACAGTCAGTCAACACTGAATTCAGACTCTAAGACACCTGGGTTTTGCAAAGGACAGCTGAGACTCTAAAATGACAGACTACCAATCAGGCAAAGATGGAACCCATGAAAGCCTCTGTAGCCCCAAACTCAATCCATATCCTATTGAAATTTATCAGCATGGTCAAAAGCTAACAGATACACACAGCAGAATAGTAGAGCCTCATTAAACAATCAAAATATTAGTTCTGAGCAGACTGAAAATAGAATTTTCCATATCACTGATGCTATTCAATTGCTAAGTTTAAGCTTAAATGAAATAAGTTTCATTTTGTCTATAAAGAAGCACTTTCTTTTCAAATGAAATATTGAAATCCCTATAACACCATTTATGGATCTTTTTTCTGTTCATTACTTAAATACACACTCAGGTTTTAAAAGGTATAAAAGATCTCTTAGAAGCTAACGTTGGGACAAACCTTCTATAATACAGAGCTCTAAATGGATACTTCAAATCCAAATGATATTTTCCACTCTGATAACGCAATTGTACAGTTCCTTCTGGTTTTTAGCAATTTATCACTTACTACTTCTCATGGGGGTGGGGAAAACCCCAAAGAAGTACCCATGATGTTTTGGTATTAATCATTAGAAGTTGAGAAACTTCAAGGTGCTTCTGTTATGTACACAGCCATATATATACATGAAAGATGGGTAATCCCACTCTTCCCACTAGAGGCCAAAGGCACATACCAAGCTTCCAAACTGCTGTGACGACTGAAAGTGTCACTGACCATTTATTAGAGGTCAAATCCTCAAACAGTTTTCAGGTCAAAATTCAGGCTAGCTTAAATAGTGACACAGGTGGTTTGAAAGGAACAAGGTTATTTTTGTCTAATGCAGTTTAGGCAGTACTTCATAAACATTTTTGCCCACAAAACTGCAGCTTCATTTATTGCGCGACAGGCAGCAGATGAGAAAAATTTCTAAGCCTGTCACTGCTGCAATTCAGAACTAAACATACCCTTCCATAGCCTGAGTATCACCAGACTGTAAATGCTACCTTCTTGGAGCAGAAAACTTACAGCACCTGTTGGGCAAGAACAGCTCATGTTCTGCAGCCAAAGAACCAAGAACATGAACATTAAGGTTTTTATTGAGAAGAGGCACTAGCTAAAACTTGAGGAATGATATACAAGTTCTTGTAAAGTATCACGTATAGCATGTACTTTGCACAGTAAGTATGGGTGCTGTGGGAACTTGAATATCACTACTTAACACTCCTCTCGAAAGGGAAAGGCAAATTAAAAGGAAGCTTTATACAAAATATCTGCCATACAGTACCCTTCTTGCAAATAAAGTAACAAACCCTGTTGACTGCTAACTCCTATTATTTCAGTAAATTTTATTTAAAGTATTTAACTGCTGCATAAAATTCGGGAGTATAGTTCAGTACTAGTTCAGTAATTTTTAAAGGGTGATTATATTCCTCCTCCTTAAATAAAGAGGGTTGGGGTGAACAAACCCCACCTTAAAAATGTAGTCCTCTTTCAAGGAAAGAAATCTTAACATAACATGTATCAGGTATCTTGAAATTAACACAAAACTTAATGTCTAACACGATCATTGTCAGGAAAGACTCATATTACTTGTTTCCACAGGAATACAAACATTTTGCTTCCCCTGGCCAAAAGAGTAGAACAGTACCTCCTCCAGATGAGAGATCTGCCCAGTCTTTGAAGGAAAAGTGAGGCAGTGAGTAGCAACTGTTTAGACTGGTGCTGACATTTTAACTAAAATAATACTGCTAGCAGAGAGTTAAATTTTACAGATTTTCTATATATAAAAAAAATTCAAAGGTCCTTTCCCTGTCCATAGAACAAACATCCCAGATAACTAGCAGCCTTTCAAAAATGGACCATAAAATGCAAGACTCCACAGACAAATCAAGTTCATCTTCAACATAATTCCAAGGCTGGATACAAATACCCTCACATCTTAGCACATCTTCCCCACACTGCTATCTCATGGAGGGGGAACTGAGACTGTATCAATTTGTGGTAGAAAGCCAGAGTGCAAAAAGGAAATAAAACCATTTCCCCCAAGCTCCAGGCTTTCACTCTTAACCACGGGAATGATAACACAGAACTGTTCCAACCACAAGGCAGACACTACAATACAATTTG
>VZTO01011688.1:3354-16831 GCA_013400615.1 Syrrhaptes paradoxus
AAGAAGCTGCAAGGTAACAGCTCACAGTGCAATCTGTCTGCCTCATGCAGTGTAAGTACAATTCTGAGAGCAGATGAGTTGGAAATGCAAGAATTTGCTAAAAGAATGTAATTTTTTCTATGGTCTGCACTGTCCCTGACATATAATATGACCACTTAGATGTGAAAATATATTTGAAAAAAAGACTCTATCGAAGAAAGGAATTGCAGAAATGGAGGGGCATGTTGTCAAAAACTAGAAGTTAATAAAAGCTATCAATAACTAAAAATATTGTGAGGATTATATGATTAATTTAAAGTAAAAATTTCTGAACAGTCATGTTCCAGATATTTCTTTTTGCCTATTATCTACAAGATATACCCCTGCAAAATAAAGTAATGGTGTCCACAACATTTCACTCTCTTTTTGTGGCAATACCAGTGGAAATCAGAAGAATTAACCCTACTTTTTCCATTGTGAAAGTGCCCTACTAAATGATTCATTCAGGGACATTGATTTAGATAATAACATGAGTAGATAAACAGTTCCCACTATAACAATTTGGAACCTTCATGTTAAATTACTCCCATTTAAAATGCTAAATATTTTCTTCATAGAGATTTTAATTAGAGAAGGTACAGAGTTTAAATGTGCTTGCTTAGGCTTTCCGAATCTGTCACATCTGCAAAAGATGGTCAATAACCTTCAAAAAAAGTATTTTCTGATTTTATTGCAAGCTCCTAGGCTGCAGTAGAATAGAATTTTATCAGTCTAGACTGCTATTATTCATCTGTGGATGGAACATACAAGGAATACAGCAGGGAATAAAAATATGAAATCCAGATACATATATATGAAATACAAATAAAATATCAAATAATAAAGATCACTGTGAATTTTTCTTAAAAGTAAAAAGCTTAATTCTGACTTTAGGGGAAGGTCAGACTTGTCTCCTTTAAGGAAATACATTTGCTCATTTCTAATATTACATGGGGTTTACAACAGATGATTCCCAGCACCATGGTCCTTCTGAAAGAATTGCAGCTCACACAGAGCAAGACTGGTCTGAAAACCTAGCCAATATGAAGCAAGGGAGGACGAAAAGGAGTATGACCAAGGCATTGACTTCAAAACTACACTATGGCTACAAACCAAAAAACTCTAACGTGGACATAACCAAAGGCCACCTTCTTTACTTTCTGGCATGCACTTATGTTTTCATTCACAAGATAACTCGTGAAAAAGAGATTATGATTTCTCTTCACACAAGTACAGTTCACTTGATGTGTACAATGGCTTTTGAACACTTCTATGAGTGCCCCCCGGTGTTCATCCTCAGAGCATTGTTCATGGCTACAGGAATTTAAAAGCTTAAAACGCAGTTGATGCAGTATGACATGAATGGTGAGCACAGAGACTGAATCAGGGTCTGGGTTTCAGGAGGGAGACACAAAATTTTTTGGAAGATATTATCCTTAAAGCCAGACACAAGACACTCCGCTTTTATAATTGTAGATTCATGGTAGTCCTAGATATCTCAGTTGTTTTAAGGCCTTTGTGTCCAACTACAAAATAACCTTGTTTACGCTCTGAAATTCTCTCAGCACTGAAAAGTGTCTTCTCCTGACTACCTCTGGAAAAGGAACTACACTTTCACACTATTGCACAGGAAGTCTGATGTAAGAGAATGGAAAAGGTTTCGTTTGCTTACTGCGCTCATGAGAGAGTCCAGCACACTGACAGCAAAGGCGGTTCCACATGCAAAGGGCTGCGTGAGATACAGTTCTGTGTCTGGATCATCATCATCATCTTGGTCCAAGAACTGAACATTTGAATCATTTACTGAAAATAATAAAAACAATAAAATCATAAGGTGCTTCTATGTCACCAGGATGTGATCTTACACATTACACAGTCAGAAAGGAAAAGAAATGGCGTATGTCTGGAAACAGAGACTGGTGTCTTTGACGTCACTGAAAATGAAATCAAGATGGATGAGAAAATGTGCAGTTAAAAATCTGTTGATCATTATCTTGCTCATAAGAGGTGACTTTCTTGCTCTTGAAGGATGACTATCCCTTTGTTGTGAAAGTAGTTTCATGGCACCAGCTGCCTGCACTCAAAATGAGATACATGATGCTCTTTTACACATTGAGACAACCTCGGTATTGGTCAGGTTCAGTGGCTAACGCTGTATGCATCTACAGTGAAATGTTATCACAAGACACCAAGTCAGAACCCCTTTGTAAAATAAAGGCTGTCCATAAAACTCTGATATAGCCCACAGGCATCTGTTATACGTGTTGCTGTGATTCTTACTGGAGTGGTGTTAATGCACTCACAGCTCAAAAGAGGATAAACTGTCGCTTTAACATGCATCTATCTGGATGAATGAGCAATACTCCAGCTATTCTCTTGCAGCACTGCCTTTTGTTCAAATATTTGTCTCCATAACTTCACTTCCTTAGCCAGAAATTCTATATTAGTCGGTGTGAAAAAGAATCTTCATCAGGCTGTTTAAAAAAAAAGCCCTGATAAAGTAATATTTGTCATTTACACCTTCTCCAGTATTTCACTGCCGCAGTTAAGCTCTCTGCCTCCAACTCGTTCCACTAAAAATAGTTGTTTCCTTAAGATCAGTGTATCAAGTGGATCATATTTCATTAAATACTTCATTTTTGTGTTAGTTCTCCTCAGGCATGAAAACAAAGACCTCTTAGCTATGCCCTTGAAATACCCTTTAACTTACTAAATGACAATTAATTTCAATTCCCAGGTAAGGAAGGGAAATTAAAAGCTTTTTCACCATTTGAAACTGCACACATTGACTATGTCCCTGTTCTCCATATGAACACATCTCCTGATTCAAACCAGGGAGCTTTGAAAACAACAGGCGAGCTGCTGTTAACTTGATCCTGCTAATGTGATCAGCTCTGCACTTCTTTGTTTAGAAAGTCTTCTCCCTGCTATTCTGATTTTCCTTCCTATATAGTTTCATTTTCCATCCACTCCTTTTCCAACCTGTATACACTATACAAGCTTGCCATGCTTAGCTTACAGAACATGAATAACAATAGCTGTCTAAAAGAGATGAGAATTGTTATTCCTTTTTTTAGAGCCCTCCTGAGCCAGTACTTGGCCATGATCATCCAACAAGTCACAACCTAAGCTGAAGCAGGATTTAAAATTCCTGCCTTCCCACTCCTTGATGTAACCACAAAAACATAACACCTCAGCATTGTCAACAGAAATTGTTCTGCCCTGGGAGTCAGACGAATTTCATCCTAGCAAGCACCAATATCCACAATACTCCTTTCTTAGTATGACGGCTATCAATTGGTTCTCCAGATCCTTGACCAAATAGTATTTGAAAGCCTGATGTACTTTGTGAAGAGCTTGTCCCTTAGTTTAATTTGCGACTTGAGAGCAGGCACTATTGACAGTAGCATTCTTTTTCCACTTACATCTGGCAGACTAATACCTGATTTTGTCACCATCTTTCTAGGCCTGCATGGTGTCAGTGTCCGAGGTACTACAATCTAGCGTGAATTCTGCAAGTGTGGTTTTATCCTCAATATCTTTATCTTCCTCATGCAAGCTAACATGCTAGAATTTCTACAAAAGGTCTTTGGGCTAGGTGAGGTAGGCTTGAATGTGCAGTGCTGCCCATGGGAAATGCTCATCAAACGTGGCTCAGAAAAGCGGGTGAGAGCTCTGTTTTTTTGAGAGGGAGCAACACAGAAGCTTTGCTGCTTTTTTACAGCTTCAAAACCTGAGCTTCTGAGACAAGGTCTACTCCCCAAAATAAACAAAGAGCTTAAGGGAAAGTATAATGCCGGGGTTTCTTTTCTAATATCTTTTACTTTTTCTTGGACTTCCTGTGAGAACTGCTAAGGCATGTCCACCAAATTGACAATAGGCTGAAATAACAAAAAGAGAAATAGAGAGAGAAAGAGAAAAGAAGAGAAAAAATGGTGGGGGGGAAGCGACAGCCCAGGAGGTGGGGACCCAGGTCAACGAAAATGAGTTGGTGAGAAGGTGCTATGAAAACAGCCGTCAGGTCAGACGAGTGTGATCAAAGGTTTACTGATGCTGCATGAAAAAAAAAATAAATCATTAAGGCCAGAACAAGACAGTCAATTTCAACCAGAACCACAAATAAAACACATTCAAAGCAGTGCCATGAGGGTAGCCCCTCTGATACAGCCAGATAAATAAAGGAAAAGCTGATGACAGTAAGAACAACAGCAACAGAAAATAAGACAGTGATGTGAAGGAAAAAGGCACATCTTACCCAGTTCAGTTATCATTAGAATGTGGGTTCCACTGTTTTTTTCCTGACTGATTGAAACCAAAGGCAGAAGTTTGCCAGGTTTAGCTAATAAGTAAAGTATTTTGCAGGAAAAAAAAGTACAGAAAGAGAATAAAGTAAGGGAAAAAGACAGGTAAGGCTCTAAAAAATAAAACTGAAAAAGAAAGTAAAAGGACAAAGGACCACAAATCAAGTTTGTATTTGCCATGAAAAAAACAGAACAGCTTCTGCACTTCACATCACACCACTTGACAACATAAATACCCACAGCTAGAGTGGAAATCAGAGTCTGGTTACCTACCATCATCATATTCTCAGGAGTAAAATGTCTCATACTATTATGCAGAGTTTGGTTACACATGATTAAACAGTTCTGGACCACGAAGAAATAAACAAATAGTCTCTTACTACTGATTAAATGCACAGGAAATATCTGCTCATACTTACTGTGTTTTTTTTTTTCTTTTCTAACCTCAGACCAGAGACCTCTGCTTATTTGTTACACTATGTAAAAAGCATCTTGTCTGATAATAGTGTTTATTTAAGAAAATGGAGAAATAAAATAGAGAAACATATTTCAGTTATTCAAATAAAGTGAAACAACCATTACTAATCTTTCTTTAGAGAGAGCAATTCAAAATAGTTATTGAAAGAAAAAACACAGCAGTGTAACATACAGTATTGGTAATTTTCCTGAGACTGCGCAACAAGGGAAGTGGAAAAAAGACATGGAAATGTACATGAAAGGATAAATATTAGCTTTTCTTACCTAGCTCTGTTATAATAGGGATGTTGGCTCCTGTTGTAATGGATGGTTGACGTAACAGGCCATGGACTGGACTGTTGTCTGGAGATGACCTATCCATCCCAGGGGGTGTAAAGCCTAAAAGAAAAAAAGGGAAAGTTTGCACAGGACAAACTATATGAAAACAATCCCCACCAACAGGCAATTCCTTATTTCTAATTTTTTTTTCCAGTTTTTTTTCCAGAAAACTATGGTGAAAAAAAAGTAATTTTTTTAAAAAAAATCTTAATTTTCAACAATTATTTCCTAAAAGCATAATCCTTCACAAATATGCAGGCCATTTCTACTGTAAGATATATGGTAACGAATGGAGAAACTGAAATTTATTTTGTCATCCTAGGTAGGCTTTGCACCAAAACACTCAAAACGGAAAAAAAGTAACGCTTACTTAAAAACAAATTTAAAAAATTCAGTGTCAGAGAGGTTTGATTTTGTCCTATTAGTATTTCAAATAAGACTGAAACAAACTTCTTTCCTTCAACCTAAATTAACATATTAAGGAGCATTGTTTGCAATCAGTAGTACAACCACGAGGAACAAATTGCTTTCATTAACAGATTTTAGGTTTGATCAACATGCAGAATTTGAAATTTTCTAACTGTTTTCCAGAAGAAATACAACCCACACAAAGTTTTGTTTTGTTTTGTTTTGTTTTTAAGGTGTACCATTCATAATATGCATTTTGTGAGGATTCCAAGTATAGAAATACTGGGATGGAAGGGTCCATTCTAACAGAAAAAAAAAAAAAAACAAACCAAAAAAGATAGGATGGAAGGAAAACGACACAGGTTTTCAAACAATATGTAAGAGGAATGCTTGAAAAGAAACCATAAAGAGTTTTATACCCTTGGGGATGTCTAGGAAAGAAAAGTGGGAGAGGAAACACACTGGCAGGCACTCAAAGGAAAAAGAGATCTGGAGAGCAACAAGGTTCACCTCTGAAAAAGATTGTGTTTTCAGCCTGATTCGCTACACAGTCTGAAAAGGACCTCTTGACACTGAGCATTTTTTAACCTTTTTTTTTTTTTAAAATAAAAAATACTCAGGCAGAGCCTTTTGGATTTTGATTGCACATACTGAAAAACAGGCAGTCATACAAAAGCACATGCAACAGGAAATTCACAGCTGAGACTAAAGCATTCCATCTCCCTTGTTCATTAAAGCTGCAGAAAGCATGGGAATATTCATTTAATGTCATTATTGCATAAGTGATGGTGAAGCCAGAGTTTGACTTTAGGGTTTCATGTAGACCAATATCAAGGCAGCATTTTTAAGCAAATATTTGTCTGCTAGGAATAGGATTAAGTCAAGCTTACTTTAAAACACACATTTATGAGAATACACTAATTTTTTTCCCCCATTATTCCCAAGTTCTTTGAATCCACAGCTGACATCCAGGGACAGTCTTTTGATCCTCTGTCGTTAGTGGTCTGAACTAGTTTTTAATTCTTCACATACCAATTCTAAATTATTCACAGCCAAATCATTTTCTGACGTAGCTTCATTATCATCTATAATTGAATTCAGAAGAAGATTATATGATACTTTTACTTTACCTTTCTTCAGTTTGGCGACACATTTACAAACAGAGAAATTACTTGTTAACAAGTGTTACTGATTTTACATTGTCTTTTTGAGGAATTTATGGTTCTGTTCCAGTGATAATTACCATCACTCTTAAGCTGTCCCTAAACAAGACAAACTATAAGGATCACTAGATCTGGACTTCTTGATTTAATGGAATTTAAGTTTCTATTTGATATTTAGTTCATTTCTCCCAATGTTCTGTCTATATCACCTATAGAATATATAGGTAACAAAACTAGAGTCATTGAAAGGAGAGATTGACTTAGCCCTCCAGAAGGTGCCAGTACAGATTTCTTTCTGACTATCACATGATAAAACATGAGGATTGTAAGGACAGGATAAGTAAAAAGGGAGCAAAAAACGTGTGAAGAAATTCATTAGAAGAAAAGAATTGGATGTGGTATCTTCAACAGGCTCGCAAGACAAAAACACAGCCATAGGCAAACCTAGAGATAGCAAAGCAATTACATTTTGCTAGTGCATAGAAAATCTTTAGAAAGCAGATTTCTTAGAAGCAATCAGAAATGTTAGTAACATCAACAGCAGTCATTTAATACTATTCATTGCGCTGAAACTGATTCAATAAGACCAGGATGGCAACAGTCAGTTGCATTCCCAACTGGTATCAGTTTGCAAATGTTTCCTTGTGTCTGGCATGGCAACCGCCTACCGGGTTTGTGTGGCAGGGTTTTGGTAATGAGGCAGGGGCTACAGGGGTGGCTCCCATGAGAAGACGCTGGAAGCTTCCTGAGCTCCAGGTCAGACCCACCTCTGGCCGAGGCCAAGCCAATTGATCCACCTCTGTGATATCGTATTTAAGAGAGGAAAAAAACTTCTGAAAAGACCTGCAGAGGACATAGGAGTGGGATGTGAGAGAAACGACTATGCAGACACCAAGGTCAGTGAAGAGAGAAGGTGCCAGAGCAGAGGTTCCCCTGCAGCCCTTGGTGAGGCAGCAGCTGTGCCCTTGCAGCCATGGAGGGTAACGATGGAGTAGACATCCAATTGCAGCCCCTGAAATACCCCACAACGGAGCTGGTGGATGCACCCAAAGGAGTCTGAGACTCAGTGGAAGCTCGCACTGGAGCAGTCTGCTCCCAAAGGACTGCACCCTGTGGAAGGGACCCATGCTGGAGCAGTTGGTGAAGAACTGCAGCCCGTGGGAAGGACTCCCATCAGAGAAGCTCATGGAGGTCTCCCGTGGGAGGAACCCCAAGCTGGAGCAGGGAATGAGTGTGAGGAGTCCTCCCCTGAGGAGGAAGAAGCAGCAGAGATGACGCGTGATGAACTGACCGCAACCCCCATTCCCCGTCCCACTGCGCCACTGGTGGGGAGGAGGTAGAGGAATCGGGAGTGAAGTTGAGGACAGGAAGAAGGGAGGGATATGGGGAAGGTATCTTTAAGATCTGGTTTTGTTTCTCATTATCATACTCTGATTTCAATAGTAATAAATTGAATTTTTTTTCCCCAAGTTGAGTCTGTTTTGCCCATGACTGTAACTGGTGAGTGATCCCTCTATGTCTTTGTCTCAACCCATGAGGTTTTACCTTTTGTTCTTCTGATGCTGCTCCCCATACCACTGGGAGGAGGAGGAGAGAGTGAGCAGCTGTTTGGTGCTTATAGTCAGGTGGGCCTAAACCACGACAGACTAATAGCTGTATTGGCTCAGTGAATGCTTGCTCCTGCATGGCTGAGCCTCAGTTTTCTCAGACTCACAAAGTGAATCTAACAGAGTTCCTTGAGGCATCACTTCATGAGTTAGAGGTAACCCTGACACTCTCACAGGAGCAGGAAAATTAAAGTGTTACTCCAAAGGGAGGGAATGCGATTGGAGGACAGCCGGGTACTAGTGTGACACATCCTTCTGCTGCAGGATCTGGTGTTTAAGTTTTGCATTCTGTTATGCTACAGGAAAGGAAAGACGTGGCTTTTGTCACACTACATTTAAGAAAGCTTCAGTAGCTTTAGACTCATTAAGCAGTTAAAATTGCAAGCCCAATTCGGTCCTCTGAAGATTCACAAGTCAAAATGGCAATAACAAGACTTTTTACACTCTCTTACCTGACAGCAGAGAAAACTTATCTTGTTCCAGTGCACCCTAGGGGCTGTACTGCTGGAAGCATCCCTAGAGGCCCTGCTTCTCTCTTTTTCCTGAAGGCTTTTCTCTTCCCATCTCAGGATGCACTCCCTAAAACATCTTTCAGTGAATCAAGATCTTCAGATGGGTATTTCCCTACTAGCTAAAAGCAAACTGAAGAAAGCTGGCATAACTGAATCTAAATGTGTAAGTCCTTCTTGACCTCCCTCTACTGCAACATGCCCACACTGAGGCATGCACACTCTCCATCGAAGGCTATTTGTAGCCACCTCTCTCTGTCCCTTCAGATATTTGTCTTCCTAGAATGGTGTTGGTAGATTGAAGTAAATGTGGCATTTCTGTTAGACACAGACTGTCAAGAGTTCTGTAATTGCACACTGCACACATAGTGCATTCAATCTGAAATGCAGGAAGCATTTTAAAGGGATCTTGTTTTCTCCTTGAATGAAAAATAGACACATGTCTTAATATTTTTCATCTTATAGTCCTGGAAGATCTGAGAAGTGTCTGCTATTTTAATTTAATTTCCTTTTCCATGCTTAATTCAGACAACTCTACAAATCCACTTTTAAAAAATAGAAAAATCTTGGAATGGTCTCAGGAAAATGAAAACAGGAGTACTTGGGGGTATTGTGAGCCTATGTCTGGAGTCACAAGGCATTGTATACCTTCAGGCCACATTCCTGCTCCCATGTCACAACATAAAAGCTATATATAGGCTCTCTACTTTTTTCCTCCAGGAAAGAAAAAAAAAAAGTACAGGAAAACTAACCTGCTTTATCAGAACTTTCATTTAAAGGCATGAAAAAGTACAAGTGACAGCTGTGCAGATTCAGTGAATGTGACATTTCTGAATTTCTTCAACTTGACAAGTAAACACCTTAAATCGGTAATGCTATATGCATAATACATGATCTGTATTTTGACATCCATCATCAAATGCTGACTTGAGAAAATACAGGTTAGTACGTCAAGGAATAGCACCCATAAAGCAAGGAGAAATTCAGGTCATAGGGTATTAGGAAAACTCTATTTCATTACAGAAGCTGAAACAAGCTAAGGCATCAGATTTAAGATCCATTTTCAGCTGTGAAAAGATTCAATTCCTCTGCACAGAGCATTCATTTAGAAATGACATGCTTTCCTCACAGCCTCTTTTCATTTTCCTTTTCATATTCCATTTTTTCCTTCAGTCCCCAAACTTTGTTCCATTAATTCTCATAAAAATCATAAAACAGATCTGATAGTTGTGATCTTCTTGCAACCACAGTGTCTCCTTGTTCAACAAACAACTGAGGGAGTTGCAGTTACAATTGCTTAACAGGATGAACTCCTAGAGTAAAATCCACATGGCCTGTGCAAGCCTGAGCACAGTCCCTGCATGAGGAAATACAGTGATAGGAAATTCTCTTTGCCAACAATTAGGAGGTAAAGTGCAGCACAACCATACCAGTTCCTGCAGCCAATGCATTTCATACTAAATTGGTGTACTGGGTGAGTGACTGCCTTTGTATCACTTGTTTTTTTGGGGTTTCTTTGTTTGTTCGTTTTGGGGTTTTTTCCTCTTCACTTGTTAAACTCTCTTCACGTTAACCCATGATTTCTTCTCACTTTTACCCTTCTGATTCTCTCTCCCATCCCACTTGTTGGAAGTAAGCAAGAGACTGGGTGGGGGCTTAGCTGCCAGTAAGGGTCAACACACCACCATTGGTTATAGTAATAACCACCACAACATCAAACTGAGGAAGAGGCTTGGACTTCAACAGGAGGTAGCAAGCCCCCATCTGTATAAGAAGATGCTGCCAAACAGTGGATTAAATATACCATGCTTCTGAGAGGAACATAGGCTCTGGGTTCCTGATGTGCTCAAAAAGAGTGAGAACTGGCAGTCGGGAGTCACTGCTTCCCTCCCTCTTTGAGAGACAGGGACTCCCATGCCATAACTCAGCTACCTGCTCTGAAGGAGTCAGCCTCCTGCAGTTCTCCGCAGAAAGCAGCTGATTCAAGATCTTTGTTCTGTGCAAATAAATATTTCCCAGCTCCCTCTGGGACACTACTGCTCGCAAAAGTAGGTGCAACAACCAAACAATTGCATTAGAGGCAAGATCCTACCTCTCTAACACATTCTCAATTTTGTGGAATGAGAACCTCAGGAAAACTTCTTCCCCCAAAGGAGGCAAGCTTTTTCCCCAGAGTTACTGAACTATCCTGTTCAGAGTCAGCAGGGCCAGCTGGCCCTCCCTGTCTCTTACAAAATCCCACCTACAAAGTGATGAGCAGTACTGGGCTTCTGTTAGACCCATGCCTGCCTCCTGAGCCAGGCTGATCCATGGTCCTCTCAGGAACTCAGGGGGACACTAACTGGCCCAGCAGGAACATGCGTATATTCTAGCAGCCACAGCGACACTGTGATGAAGTTCAAAATTAAGGAATGCTGGCATGGTTTAACAGTGACTTCTGCCCACTGAAAGCACCAGCAATAATTATAGTTTGCCCTGCTCATGTGTTATTTGGAGCAAGTGGCCTGATGGTCAAGGGATCTGCTGGTTGTGCTGGCCATAAACTGCTGGTTTTTGTTCCTGTGCAGTTCACTTCACTGAGTAATGTCCCATGAAATGCAGGAAGGTTTGCTCTATCCAGCAGTAAATACATCCTCTTTGCTAAGGGGCCAGTAAAGGTTTACTAGGTTTTTAATGTTAAACAAATTTGGCTCTTGGATGTGCACTGCTTCTGTTTCACTGACTTCACTGAGCCCCAGATGGACATATTCTCAAACTGGATTTTCATGCTACATTTATAAAATATCTTCAATTCCAAAGGATCATAATGGATTCTTTATGATCCTCTTCCCCTTTCCCCCTGCTCCTTTCCTCTTTGCCTCCCTTCCCTTTCAAAGATGTATGTTTTACTAAACTGTAACCCTATGCAGGCAGAATGCAGTTTCACAAACTGAAAATCCACTTGGCAGACCTAAAGGTTGTGGCCTTGTCATTAAAGTGCTATGTAAATTGTCAGTGCCCTTTAAATAATGCTACTCTAGGGAAAGGTGCCATGGTATTCCCTGGGTAATGTATGGACTAAAGCCTCAAAAATATAATTTTAAAAGCGTACATACCATCAACTAGCTCTGGCTCATCTAAGAAGCATGAAACAACAATCGTATTTTGAGCATAAATGAATAACACACAGGTGGTGGACTGCCAGATACACCCCCAACAAGTTATCATGGAGGAATATGGGACAAGGATTTTCACTAAGTAGAGCCAGACAAAAANCCTGGAAATCCTGAATTCTGGTTTCAGTTCTGACTTTTACTGTAATTTGTGCCTGAATATCTAATGATCTCTTGGAGATTATCTCTAAAGCTCTGGAAAGGAGAGGAATGTGGGAGAGATGTCACTGTGTAGGCTCCCACAGCCTAAGTGGAAAACTTAGGAAAATAATTTATTATTTTTTAAAGCACTCTGTGGCACAGAGAAATCACAGAAACCTATGAGGGCCATGAAGACAAGTATAATGGTTACAGCCAGGCAAACCAGAATAATTGCCTGGAGCTTACAGGCTGTCAGGAAGAGAAATTGAATATTAAACTGAGAGACTCTGCAGGTTCTCCATTGTGCAACAAGAAAAAGGGACTGGCCATCAGGAGCTTACTGCCTGATAGTTAGCACCATCCTGTAGCTGTCTTTAAGCACCTATTTTCTAAGCCATCTCCAGAAACAGGAATGATTGGGTACTTCTCTAATTGAAAACACACAGTAAAATACAAAGAATTTCTAGAATGTGGAGGACGATGGTTTCCAAACTATTTCACACTTACCCTAGTGCTTGGGAAGTATTCGCATTAATTTTATGCTATATTTTTACAGTAAACTGGTCAGGGAATATTTTAACTCTGCAATATACCATGTGCTTTGGATTTGTAATTTCTTGTTCTGTTTTCAAATTGTAATGTCATCTTTGGTTTTCAGTCTACTTTCACCCTCCTTTCTTTGTTGTCATGAACCTGTTTTTCCAAAGCCTATGCCTGTTGGGAAGGAATTTAGTTCTCTTACATCATTCTTCTAGTGCNTATCCTGTTCAGAGTCAGCAGGGCCAGCTGGCCCTCCCTGTCTCTTACAAAATCCCACCTACAAAGTGATGAGCAGTACTGGGCTTCTGTTAGACCCATGCCTGCCTCCTGAGCCAGGCTGATCCATGGTCCTCTCAGGAACTCAGGGGGACACTAACTGGCCCAGCAGGAACATGCGTATATTCTAGCAGCCACAGCGACACTGTGATGAAGTTCAAAATTAAGGAATGCTGGCATGGTTTAACAGTGACTTCTGCCCACTGAAAGCACCAGCAATAATTATAGTTTGCCCTGCTCATGTGTTATTTGGCAGTAGTTTACAGAATACCCACCAGAAGGTCTTTTGGTAATTTTCGAAGTTTTATTCTTCCATGTTTATACATGTGTTCCCAGGGGGTTTTCTCTTTTAAATGAGTGTTCCATATGGTTTCTATTAACCAGCTTGCCCAAGGATCAATATGAAAAGCTCTCTTAGTAAGTATTTTTTTCTTTTGCTATGAGCTTCCTTTTTTTAGCCAGTTACTCTGCTAACCACACTCCAAGATTTTTTCATGTTTAGAAGTGTAGCCTACTATTACATAAGAAGTAAAAACCTAATATAAACCCATCTTGGATATAATTTTT
>VZTO01011690.1:0-11789 GCA_013400615.1 Syrrhaptes paradoxus
CCTGAAGTCCTTTTTAATTGCTTGTGTACTTCTCTCTGCAAGATCATCGCTTCCAACCTGCATGACCAACAGTGGGTAGTAATCAGAGGGCTGTATCAGACCAGGGAGCTTCTTGGTGACATCTCTTCCTGGGACCTGTTACCTGTTTCCATTCTCCCCCTTCTCTTAGGTCCTTTCCTTCACCCTGCTGGCAAGAGGGGAGGGGATCCTTTGCTTGGGATGGTAGAGTGTGGCTCCACCAATCTGTCTCCTGCTCACACTCCCTAATACTCCTCAATCTTGCTACTTCCTCCTGCAATTTGGCCAGTTTTTCTAGGAGCTTGTCCACCTGGGCACACCTGTTGCAGGCTGGTTTGTCTCCCATCCCTACTCCAGGAGAGTAGTTTAGGTACCTCCCACATACCAAGGTCTGTACGGTTGCCTCTGACATCTGAAGGTCTGTCTGCGTGGAGGCATCGGCCATCGCAATGGAAGATGGTGCAGACCCCTTAGCCAGAGCTGCAGCCTTAGTTCTAAGACGAGTGCCTACCTTTCTGATTGGAGGGTCAGGTAGCATGTTGGTGCTTTTCCTGGTCTTTAGTTCTTCCCTCCTTCTCAGAGGAACCCTGCCTGCTCGCTCTGCTCCTACAGCTGCCTTATGAGGTTTCTGGACCCGGCAGAACTTGAGCGTCCCACTACACGAGCTGCCACCTCTGCTGCTGCAGCCTGTTGCGTGTTGCAGGTGGTCGCCCCGCGCTGCATGCTCTCTGTGGGTGGAGAGCTAGGACTGGGAGGGGGCTGTGGTCTCTTTTGGCCCCGCAGCTCCCACGCCACATCAGCCTGTCCCGGGAGAGCTGGAAGCGGGATTGGGGTTGCGCCACTGTCTCGGGCTTTTCCTGTCGAAGGAATCTCCCTAAAAACCCCCCTGTGCCTTGCAATCAGTCTGTCTGTCGGAGCTGGCTTGGCTCTAAACCAGCTGATCTTGGCAACGGAACTTAAAACAACCTATTGTAAGAGATGCAGTTATGACAGATGAATAATGCTGATTTTGACATACAATCATTGAAGAATATTTAATAAAGAATTTCTGTGCTTTGGGGCTCAAATTAAATTGATACATTTTCTTGACCTCAGTCCTAAACCTAAGGTTGAATCCTAAGCCAGCAACTGGGGCTGTGCTCCCTCCCAGCTTCTCCTGCACCTGCACTCTAGCAAAGCATGGGAAATTGAAAAGTCCTTGGTTTGATGTAAACATTTCTTGTCAACAACTAAAACATCAGTATCACAGAATCACAGAATCACAGAATGTAAGGGATTGGAAGGGACCTCGAAAGATCATCTAGTCCAATCCCCCTGCCGGAGCAGGAACACCTAGATCAGATCACACAGGAACGCATCCAGGCGGGCTTTGAATGTCTCCAGAGAAGGAGACTCCACCACCTCTCTGGGCAGCCNCAGCAAAAATCCAAAACAGCCTTACACTAGCTATTGTGAAGAAAATTAACTCTATCGCAGCCAAAATCAGGACAAGAACAAAACTCATTAATTTAAGTTATGAAAATTAGGGTAATTGCTTCAAAACACTTTGAATATGGCTGTGAAAATTTTTAAAGTGTTACTAAGAATCAAGTGTCATTGTATTTCATGGGATTTTCATATATGGTTCTGGCTATATCAAAACAGTTGGTCTCCTAAAAGTGTAAAAATAAGTCTAAGGGCAAGGGTTCCATACTTAATGACCTGCAATTTCTTTTATGTATTGAGGAAAAAGGAACATATGGTTTAGTAAAAAGCCTGATTGTAGTTTAATTGTGTTGATGGGTTGTTTCTTTTTTTCACTTTTAATCAAGTGAATAAAGTATGAAATAGTATGTGCATCCTCTGAGGCCAAAGAGAATTCACTGAGAGAGTCAAGGACCACTAAATATTTTGCAGATGTCATCTATATTAAAAAAACCCAAACAAACCAACATGTCTTGGCTTTCTGTTTGGGGACAAAACTAAGGCCTCCAGGAAATTTTTTCACAGCCTTAGTTATAGCTCCTACCAATGGCAAGCCAATTCTGACAGTAACTTATTATCTTCTTGATATGTTCTACCTGCATTATTTTGCATATTTTCCATTAGGAAAAATGAGGCATGTCATTTGTGAACAGCCAAAAGAAGAAACTGTTTACAAAAGGAACGTTTTCAGAAGAAACATGATCATGCTGTCTGCAAAACGATAGTCAAGTACCTCATTCCAAAAACAAAGTAGAAAAAAACCATTACATTGAAGATTAAAGACAATTTGTATGCTGAAAAGGTTAAACATATGAGCTGCTGACCATGTCTGTTAGCTGTTGGCCTATATCTACAGGTCTGTCTATAAGGGAGAAAAGCTAACCATCTCGTTATATTGAACATTCCCATTGTTTGCATATTTAAATATATTCTTAATGAATGTCCATCTCCTTTTCAGAAACATTACGATTGGAAATTTCATAAGCAGACGGCTATAAAACTGAGATTAAATCAGATACCAGTACAGCATTACAGATTTATTTTGGATTCAAATTGTCTTTAGTATGTGCAAATCATTAAAGTGCCAATCTATGCCTGAGGAGTATAAGGCTTGCTTCAATATTTTATAGAAGGGATTTTGATCTATGATTTATCAGTCAACAGACAGCACTAAGGGTAGGGTTATTTTTTTATTTGGAATCAATTATCCTCTTGGTAGATAGCTTCTTTTTTATTTCTATTCCCATTTCTGCCACCGAAAAAAAGTTTTGTATATGCCTGTCAAGTTGAGTGACCAACCAGGTAAGTAATATAAAATGCAGGTTTTCTTCCAAACTGAATAAAATATTTGTACTGCATGAACAGTTGGACATAACACTCTTTTTTATTTGCAGGTACTGTTCAACCCTGTCTCATATCTGACTTTCTCTGTTTTTCTCTCCTGTGTCATTTAGTGCTGCTTTTTTCTTCTTTTCTGATACATATAGATTACTTAGTCAAGAATTTGAGAAGCCCAACAGTTTTCCCATTCTTGGCATTTGCATCTCGAAATGTGTAACAAGTCACTCCAGTAGGTATATACTTTACCTTCTGCAGCTATGTCTAACTGAAAAGCATTAGGAGAGGTGAGCAGTTCTACTATTGCTACTTTCCTGAGAAAGCAAATAATCTGAAAAAGCAATATCTGAGTTTCAGATTTTACAACAAGCCTCACTCTTATTTATTTCTGAACAATTCAACAATAAAAATTCTAGCAAGCATATAATGTTGTTGCTTCTTAGCTGAGCACCAGTTGTTCTGAGACAGATGTGACTTTCAGGTTTTACAAGGAACTGTGCCTGCTGGAGAAACACTTACATATAAAAAAATTCTAACCCACCCACAGAATGTGGTGGATTAGAGACATTTCTTATTTGGGTATGCAGACTGATATTTCCGTCTTTTGCATATGTAGATGTTGAGGGCTTTCTGAAGGTTCTTTGGTTTGAACTGGAGCACCTAAACATTATATATTCTGACAGGAAGCAACAGTATTGATGAGGGTTTCCCAGGACCTCTTTCATGAAAGTCCTTTTAGGAGCAGAAATATCATCCTGTCATCTTAGGTTCAAATTGCCTAGAAGAGACAGAAAAGAAAATAAGCAAAGGACAAACAAGTTGTTCATCCCATGAAAGAACTAACACATAAGAACTAGGAACATGCTTTCTGTGTGGTTCCCAAACTTCTGTCAGCTTCTGATAGCACTCCAGCCTTCCAGATAGTTTTCCTCAGCAAAGACAGTAAGAGGCTATGACCTCCTAGATACTACTGTCCCTGAAATCCAGCAGACGGTTGTGACCATGAAATAAACAGGTTAAATAATTTTCAAAAATTGTTGCACCCTAAGATACATGATACCCTACAGTAATAGTGAGTTAATCCTGTTCAAATGAACATCGGATTGGAAATTTTCCTTGTCTATACATAGCTCAAAGCATCAGGCCTCCTAAAATAATTCTCTTCCTTTGGCCGATACAGGCAATACAAGGATAGTGGAATCCAGCTATATGTCTCCAAAGATCCCATCTGAAGCAGTGAAGTCTCAAGTGGACTTAAATCAAATTCCTCACCCGTACTTTGTGTTTTCTGCAATGTTGCTGAGAAGAAGTATCTACCAGGAGGTGAGATCACAATCTGATCCCCCTGGCTGGTGGCTGTCAGGGTCTGCCTGCAACTGACAGATTTGTTACAGATCGTGTAATCTTGTTAAGGCACGTAACTGTGTGTGGCATAAGGGCACATAACTGGAAAGATTTTCTCTCTTCTTGAACTGTTCCTGTATTTTGAAGCATCCAACCTAAGTGCAGAACATCGCTTCCTTATGTGAGATACTGTTTATATGAGGCTTCTTCCTAGCCAGAATGCTATTTTAAAAATTGTATTATAAAGAAAGAGTTTGGTTTTGTTTTCTTCCTTTCAGTGCCCAAAATGTGCTAGCTGTGTGTACCATCCAACATGACAAGTCATATGTAGCAACAAATTTAGTCCTTGCTAGAGATCATAATCTTGCAGTGCAAGATCCACAACTTCCTCAACACTACTGCAAAAAAACTAAAACTCCTTAATAGCACTGAGAAAGTCAAGTTTTAAACCACATATGGATAAAGTTTCTGGAAATCCCCTTGTAGTCACTGAAACGTTAGTACACTAAGACATTAACTTTAGAAGCCCTAAAGGAAAATGAAATCTCTGTTTAGTCTAATTTTTCAAGTATATATCCCGTGAAGCTGCAATAGCAAGAAGAACAGCACTTATTCAGAAGCCTCACTACCAAAGAGTTGATATCAAGTTGTTGAGTGTTAAAGTTCTTATGAAGAAGTTTATTATAAATACACAGTTTCAGGGTAACTAGAGTTCTGGTAAATACAGGATTTTCATGTGGAGTTCACACACACTGTGTGTGCATTATTATGTGAACATCTGCTAAGATCTGGATTTCACCATAGGATAACCTGGTTTTACACATCAGTTATGGGGACCAGTTTCTGTTTTATGGGAACTAAAAATTTAACATATTGCAAAAGATTATGAAAAAGGTAGGAGGCATAAAAGAAAAAGGCTAGCTACAACAGTAAGAGTCCAAGATATGACTCTGAACATACCCTGATATGAATTTGCGTGATGTTCATGCTGACTTGTGCAAGATCTGAATACAATGCTATGGTGTTGCTGCTGAGTACGTCCTGATTTGTATTTTTATGGCATGCACCAAAAGCAGTTGCACAGCTTTCAGCATGCAACTGTGTAGATTTCTCTAATGCTGCTTCTGTCATTGCGCTTTCAAACATAGTTTATAAACAGTGCACTGGTATGTGTTTTTAGAAAACTAAAGAAGGTTTTGTCGGTGTTAAGGTATATTTCTGCTACTGCTTCTAGCTTTGCACTTTTAATGTTGTTCCCTTGTCTCACATAAAGTTAGCTTTCATTTATTTCCCGATCCATTTTTGTTAATTACAAACACCTTTCATCAGAAAGTATTTGAATTTAAAGTGAGAAGAAACATAATGATAGTTTTGAAAACAATATTCTGTGGAAAATATTCCTAAAGTTTTCATGAACCCCAGATGCATATTTACATGTATGCAATTGAGCTTGTAGATGCATCATAGAGGAGATTAGGAAAACATGCTCCCATATTCTTGCAGTTCTATTGACTTTTCACAAGATCTTGATGAGCAACGTTCGAAAATGAATATGTAGAACTAAGTCTGGAACTGCATTAGAAAGGGATAATTAATGTCTCCCTAGATGAAGGCATGAATAAACTCACGTCCTACAAATGCATCCTCATATGAGTTTCGTTTTGCCAGCACCATATCTTGACATAGCTAACAATTTACTTGTGTGTATGTAGGAAAAAAAATTAAAAAGGAGTTATAAAGAAAATTAGCTTCACTTTCCTAGCCAATACACACATGAATCTCCCCCTGTGGGTTGAAGGTACACTATGGCTGCAAAGATTTCTAGTGCTGCTCTCCAGACCCTGAGGGGGATTCTAGCAGAGCATCTGCTCCTCTCTTTGATTTGGCATCACCAGTGGTCCCCATGCCTTTAGGCTGCATCTCTCTGATTGCTGCAGTACACCTGGAACTTCTTGGTAAGGGAGGATGCTTGTCTTTGGGAGTTCAGTGAGTTTCCTTGCTCATAGCGTGATTAACATCTTCATTCGTTTCATGGTTTTCTGTGCTTTCGTATCCTCATTTTTTTCCCACTGAATAGTGCCATAACTTTATAATGCTGTTTGTCTTCTTCAATATCAGCATTTCAGTCAGCTCTGTAAAACATGGAGTAGGATGAGGTAAAACGCAGGAATGTGCTTCACTTCATCCAAAAATGATTAAACCGCTTCTGAATTTGGGACCTCGAACCATGAGTCTCTTGACAGCTCTTTAGGACTTTGTACATACACTTTTTGTCCTGAATAAAAAAAAAAAAAAAAGAAAGCCTGTGCCTCTAGAAGAGCTTTTAATGAGCAGGGGACAAACCTGAAGTTGTATATATTCTACAGGCTTCTGGTTTTGAATAATGGTGCTCAGGTGGACATTAATTTAGGTGGTAGAAAGCAACTTGCATTACAGCACACACTTTTCTGAAAGGCATGGATGTTTTTCCACTAATAATCTTGTTGACAGCGGCTGCTTTCTCATGGATAGTGGAAATAATTTTGAACAAATAACTACCAGAATATGTTCTACTTTTTTTTTTTCTTTTATCAGAAGTGAACTGTGGACTTACTGAATAATTCTTTTCTTTTTTTTAATGTAGAAATAGATATTTTCTGTACATTGTTGATGAAAAGACTGCAGTGGCTTGTCAGGATTCAAAAACTCTACTTGGATCTAGGTAATAAATTGCTGTATGATGATGGAATGTGAAACTAGATTTACATTTCCAGGTACAAATGAATGAGCTTGAGTTGGATTTACCAACTCCAACTCCTTCACACTTCCATAATGATGCAAATTCATGAAGTATGGTTCGAAAGGCTGGGTAATAATAGCTAATATCTGGTCTAGCAAAACAGAAAATTACCAAAGGATTTGGCTTACAGGTCTGAAGAAAATCTTTCTGAAAAGACCACCTCATCTTTCTCAAGCTCCCTCAATTGGTGTAACAATCAATTAGTCTAACAAAAATTGGTTTAACCTTTGTCTGCAAACCTTGCCTCATTTAAGGACACTTCAACCATCGTAGCTATAACTACAACATTACTACTACCAAAACAAGGCAAATGTGAACCATTTTTCTGTTAACCAGATGTTCATGGCATGATACCAACCAGCCAAAATATCTGTATTCTGATGAATTACACCCATTTTCAATAATTTTACTTGGGTTTTTGATATTCTAATGAGAAGTTGCTTTGACAACAGACCTACTCACTATGGTGTACCTGGAAAATGGGAAGGACACGAAGTGAATTGATTTAAACATGATAATGATGTTAACACTTCTTTCAGCTTTTGCTCAACCTTATTTTACTGATAACACTTGAAAAAACCCACATTTCTGGTTTCCAAAGTGCCTTAGGCACTGCTTGGGAATGAAGCCCACGCTTCCAGAAACGCAAATGTTAAAATGATAAGCTACAAAAACCATTGATTACTCCACAATTATACAACTCATTTCTTATTATAAACTTCATTTTATTTTCAGATAGAATTTAGTATCAGGCAGCATGAATCCTGCAAATGTTCTTAAGGGCCATTCTGCAAACATTTATTAGTAGGTTATGTGCTTGTTGCCATGCATAATCCATTACCTTCTGCATAGTGAGCATAATGCCAGGCAGTAAGTGCTTATAAAAAAGAGACCTACTGGCCATAATGTAAGTAGTCTCATTGTCCTGAATAAGCACATGCATAAATGTTTGCAGGATTACACTCACATATTGTTGCCTATAAGTAATCAGATTCTGTGTATCTTTAGTACTCAAGTTAAATATCAATGAAATATGGCAAAAATATATAAAGTTGCCTTTGCATTAAAATGTTGTCCCTAAAATTTTACTGTCATAAATGTTTTAACCCTTCCCCTTGCAAACCTTTACCAAATGGAAAACACAATATATTACAAAGTTCAACATCTCTAATAGAGTTTCAATTATTTTTTTGTTTTATATATGCAATTGGCATTTTATGTAATATTGTGTTTTACATACACTGCTGTGCTCTCCTAAGGAAATCATTCTCATATATAGGGATAAATATGATTCATAACATTTTAATACTTTCATAATAAAATCTCAAATAATGTTAAGTGTGCTTGCCCAGATACTTCAGCCACAAATAAAAAGCTATCTCAGTCAAATAAACAAGTGGTGTCTATAATGACTACTTGGGGACATCTACACTTACTGACAGCAAAAATTATGCCTCAGATATCATTTTATGGTTTCAGGAACCATAAAACCACTTAATAGCAACCAGCCATGTTCAAAAACCAAGTTATTCTGAAAGCAGTCATGCTATGACCAATATTTTACAAAGCATAATTAGTGGACAGAAGTAGTACTTGACAAAGTGCTGTGTAATCAAGCCAAGACAAACAGGAGTAAAAAGTTATTATAAAACTGTATCTGACTGCTTAGGGTGCTAATAAATATAGAAAATATAATTTTCTAACTTGCCAACAGATTTAAAGCAAAAATAAGGAAAGAAATATCATGTGTTTGGTAGTTTATATGATATTCTGTTGCCAAGGATCTCTAAATCCAAGACTAATTTTTATTTCTTTCTCAGTAAATCCGTAGGCCTCAGAATGACTAAAGAGTACTTGACTTTGAATATCTCTATTCCAAATAATTTTTTCTAAAAAATCGATAATAATTTCTGTGGTGCAAATGTAGGGTAAGAAGCAGGACGATGGAAACAAAATTATAGACTCATAGAATTATTAAGGTTTTAAAAGAGCTCAAGGATCATCAAGTCCAACCATCAACCCACACCACCTAACTCACTAAATCATGTCCCTAAGCACCTTATTAAGGAGTACAGTAATCACACACCCGCAAAACAAGGTTGAATAGTGTGTGTATGCATCCTTTTTTGCACAGCAATGTTCAGAGTCTATGATGATTTCTTAAAAGTTTGAAGGTGAGATTTTTCAATTTGGACAACTGTTCTCTTCAGAGATTCATCCATGTTTTTTTCCTTTGTACAGTTTGTGAAATTTTGCATCCACATTCTGTTGTGATTCAACTCAGTTTTGAGTGAAAGCACAGAGGGTCCCAAAATCCCAACACCAATAAAAATATTTGAGTTTCACTAGCTATCACAGTTTAAGACCAAATTGTGAGTGAGGAGAATAGACACAGATACCAAAACACTTGAACCTCACACACCCATGCACAACTTTACACAACTTCCCTGCTCTGTGGGAAAGATGGAACCACCCTGGCAAAAGGGTGAGTGGCTGAGTGTGACGGCTGCCACCGTGTGCTGCTCATCCTGCATCATCCAGGAGGGAGTACAGACAGCCTGGGCTGGTCCGAAGTCTCTGACTGTCCCTCCAGCTATCTCATCTCTCAAGTTCTCCCCATCATCTCTTGCATGTCCCCAAAGCACTGCTCCAACCAACCATGCACAGGTAGTGCAGTCAGTTAGTTTGGCACCACAAAGTGCAAACTTTCTCCCCTGTACTTCATGTCCACCTCTTGCACAGAGCCTCATGTCTCCTGGAGAGAAAAGATTTATCTTGGAATTCCTAATCACGAATAAATGTAACCCAGAAGAAAAGCTAGGAAGAACTGGATTCTGCCTCTGAGTTTAGTAGCAAACTTTCCACTGCAAAAGGAATACACGGACCTGTTGTTATGGTATTGTAAAGGGCAACTGAGAGAACATATTCTTTCATTTTTTTGTACAAAACATTTGAAAACAAGTTCAATGTTACATCCTTAGTGTTGTGACACTTTCTGTCCTGTTATCAGTCTTTCTCTGTCCAATTACTCTTTCTTGTGACTGGCAGTTATCTGTTGCCACTAACACTTTCCTATTAAGTGACAACTTGCTCTGACCTGCACCATGTACTTGAATTTTCAAGCCATCTGTCTTCCAGGGTTTAATCCTTCTCTTAATCTGTCATGTATCTAGCAGCCTTTCAACTCTTCCTTTCTCAATCTCACTCAGATGTCATTCTTATGCAGATGGTACCAGGCTTTAAATTCCCTTCACTGCTCTGATATAGAGGTTTCACCTAAACACCTTGATCTCATCACCTGATCTTTTTCTTATTTTCCTTCAGCATAGTTTGGAAGGTTTTGGTAACACAAAACCAAAAGTGGCCCTTCATGCTTCTAGATGCCATGCTGACCAAGAGTTAGAAAAATAAATAATGGGATCATAAAAGCAGACGGCAGGAATATTTTGTTAAAGAGTTTAAGACTGATAGCTTATTCCTATATCCTCTAAGTGCTTAACCTAGCCTTTGCTATTAACAGCTTCCTTGATCCTGCAGAGTGTGCAGAGCTGCCCTTCATCCCTCCTGCTCAAGCCCTCATGGCATTGCTTTGAGATCGCAAATATCTGTGGGATAAATATATTTACTGCTCATATACAAGAAACCTTTCTTATGTAGTTTAATTATAACGTAACCTGGGTTTCACAAAGCAAATTCTGTAGATATCACAGACTACTGCTAGATGTTCCTGAGCTGAATTATTCTCCTGTGTTGTGATAGGTTAACCCTGGCTGGATGCCAGATGCCCCTCAGGCCCCTCTATCACTGCGCCTTCAGCAAAGTAAGATGGGGAGAATAAGATGAAAACTCGTGGGTTAAGATAAAAGTAGTTTAACTAAAGCAAGAGCCAAAGCCATGCACACAAGCAAAAGGAAAACAAAGATCTTATTCTCTACTTCCCTGGGAAGTAGAGCTTCAATACATGCAGCAGCTGCTCCTGGAGACAAACACAGTAACAAATGCCCCCTCCTCCCTTCCCTGGGCTTTTATGGCTGAGCTGAGGTCACATGGAACATATGGAACAGCCAATCCGGGTCAGCTGTCCTGGCTCCGCCCTCTCCCAAGCTGTGTTAAACACCCTGCTGGCTGCCAGCGTGACACTCAGCACTGGGAGGGCTGCTGTGGGGATACCAACTCCATCTCAGACAGAGATAGAATATTAGACATGAAAACCTAGTGTTCTCCTCATTGCACTGCTTCATTTCTTCAGACAAATGAATAAAATAATTAGAATCACATGGATTAGAAATGCAGAAATAGACTATACCAGCAGCAAAAGGTTTACAGTATTCTTGGGACATTAACAACCATTCACTGGAAAAGTTCATAGCTTGATCTGAAATAAATCATTGCAGAATCAATGCTTAGTTTAATACAAAAAGGAGGAAGAAAAGTTTATCATCAGTATTTTAAAGATGGAGACTAGTGACAATTATTTAATGCCTTTATTGTCTTACTAAGTTTTTTTTTTCCTCTTTTGTCTTTCTTATTTCTGTTCTGCTTTCATCTGTCTCTCGTAACTCTCAGTACAGACATTTGTCATGGCTCCTACAAGATGCAACAAATCTGAAAGATGAGAATCTCTTCTGAAGGTATTTTGAATATTAGTTTTATGCATATGACCTGGCCGAATGCAAGCTATTTTTGCTGCTTGTTTTTTCCCATCTACTGCTCTTCTGTTCTGGGTGATCTGTAGTTGCATGCTCTCATGTCTCAGTAAAACTATAGTTTTCTGAAGATGAAATTTCTTTTCCTTTCTGTTTTAAAATGCCTAGGCCTGCCTATAGGTACAGGGAGGTTTTTCGGG
>VZTO01011691.1:0-19813 GCA_013400615.1 Syrrhaptes paradoxus
ATCACCAGATCTGCAGAATTGCACTCAGCATCTATGAATCTTCTTTCAAAATGTTGATGCTGCCCTCCACTGTCTGACAGAAATGCAAGGGACTGCTCTGGTCAGATGGTTCACGAGGTACTGGAGTTCCTAAAATCTCAGCAATCACGTGGGTAACAGTTACCTTTTCAGTCACAATGAAGAGGATGTTCACTTCACTTAGGGTTGCTGGAAAATTAATTGCTAGCCTACAAAAAGCCCAGAAGATGTGAGGAGGACTCAACAGTTGGGATCTTCTGTATTATTTCAGGGGACCCTGGACAGACTGACGGAATACACGCACCTAGGTGCTTGCATGCTGGATGGACTCTTTGCACACACTTGTGCTTGTGAGAACACATGTACAGGAGTGGAAGTGAAATCAGTTTTGATTTCATTTTGTTTTAAAGTAAAAGACTCTCCATTCCTAGGAGGTCTCACACTGCTGCCACAATGCCGCGGCATTATTTCCTACGAGGGGAGCAGGGATGACGCGCTGTCTGACAAATGCTGCACACGGTGAGGAGGAGGCAGGCCAGAAGGTGAAATCTTTCTGCATCAACAAGGAACGTCCTTGGCATAACAGGCGCGTCCCGGCTGAGCTCTGTGCACAAACCCACTGCGCCTTCTCCGCACGTGTAGCAGTCAGCCTCAGGAACGGGCAAGGAAAAGGCACAAACAGGTCAAAGACCAAAAAATGAGAGAAACCTGGTGGTTAATAAGAATGCAGACCCTCAGATACAGGCCATCTGGGTAGAAGTCTCCAAACTAATCAGGTGTTGGCTCTTCTGAAGGAGAGATTTTTTTGGAAAAGCTTGGTTAGGCCAGACAAATCCCTGGAGCAGAGGACACGAGCTGGTGGGAAATAGACCAGACAGGAAAGGTGACAGCAAAGAAGATAGGGAAAGAGAAAAATCCTCTGGAGAGTTTCTTCCCTGTCACCTGGAATGACTGAGGTCTTCTCAAGGGAAAGAGCTCTCCACTTTGCAGGAAGAAGGCTGTAAGAGATTGTAAGTGGAAGTAAGTGATGCCAAGTGACGGCCTCATGAATCTCATGTTGAGAGAAGAGCAGTGGGAGATCACTTCACCATCAGCTCAGAACAGAAAGACACCATCTCCTGAATTAATAACCTGAATCAACCATTCTGCTTCTGGCAGCCACAGGAAGATGCAAAATCCAGATATAGCTTGCATTTTTTGGATGTTATTCTTTCAGATGAAATTCAAAATCAAAGCAGGGAGTACAGGACACACTCGGAACTACGCAAACACTGCATGGGTGACTTACCTTTCCCCACACGAAAGGCATTTCAAAAAGGCACGGAGCGGATATTCAGTGTACACCATGAAATAAGACATGAAAGTTAGACATAGAGCTCTTTTCCAGATAGGAACAGTGCCCAGAAAAAGAAGAAAGAATTGTCTGTGTCTTCCACAGGAAGCTCACTCAGTCTTTGTGTCTCATTGGAAAAAGGTTTCCCAGGACAGCAAAACTCATGTCTCATCGAGCTGTTCGTCAGAGCCATAGTTCAACTCTGTTTCTACTCCAGTGAGCCTTACCCCAGCTAACTTCCTCCCTCCAGCTGCTCCCCAGCACATTAGACCTAGAAACTGTGCAATTAAATTTCATAGGATGATTTAGGATGGAAGGGGCTTCTGGAGACTTTAGTCCAAGCTCCTGCTGAAACCATCTCGGTTAGCTCCAGCTGCTCAGGGCCACATCCAGTGGAGATCTGAGTGACTGCAAGGACAGAGATCCCACAGCCTCACTGGGCCCCTCTTCCAGTGTTAGACCACCTTTTTGCTTAGCTCAGTCTGGAATTCCTTATGTTGCAAATTTTGTCTTATCCTGCCCTTGTTCAGCTCTAAGAGTCTGGCTCTGCTCTGTCCTCTACATCCCTCCAGTGGGCAGCTGCAGACAGCAAGACCTTTGCCTTCTCTTCTAAGACGAGAAGGTGAAGCTCTCTCTGCCTTACCTTGCATGTCGCATGCTCCAGCCCCCTGACACTCCCCATGCCCTTACGACAAGCCTTTGCTGGCATACCAGGTATAAGATCACTTGCAAGTTTATCCTGTTGGCAAAAGCACTCTTGTCCCATTTGAGCAGGTGGATCCCATTCCTCTCAGCAGTCCTTGCTGCTCAAAGAGGGCCCCGTGGTTCCAGAAGCCAAAGCACTCCCTGTGACACCAGCAACACAGTCAAGTATTCCTTCCTCCTGCTCCTTCCTCCTTCCCCAGCAGGATGAAGAACACTGAAAGGAGTGAGATAAACAGCTGTTCGCTGTTGATAAATGCAATATTACCCATCATTTATCTATTACTATCTCTGTAGTATTGTTTAAAAATTCAAAAGGTCTGATAGGGTACCAACAGCTAATAACATATCTTAATTAGTTGCAATTACAAAAAGACAAGTTCCCAGGCAAAATATGAGCTGGGATCACCCTGGTCACTAAGAGGACACTCAAGTATTTGATAAAAGTGAGAACCATGTCTAGTTTGGTAGCTCAACTATAGGCATTACCACACCTATGTTCTTACAGAGAGGAGAGGATGTATTAACGCAAGTGAAGCCTGTAGCAGTCTCTATGGTTACAGCTAACATTTTCTAATACAAGCCATTGTCTTCAGATGCTTAACTTTCCATGTTTCAACTGTTTAGGCTGAAATTTTCCATCACTGCTCATTGTTTCCAGGTGAATTCTCTAGCAATCAGGTTAGCAAATGTACTGAGGAATTCGAGCGGATTCTCATGCTGAAACAGTGATAGGAAATCTGGCAGGGACTCAATTCTATCATCTATTACCATCCTCTCAAATTTACCCCTTGGCCTGGTGACTTTTAAAAGTCTCAGCAGCTCCTGCTAGAGGGTTTGTGCTGGAATTTTCAAAGGTAATATCTACAGCGAATTAATCTGCCTCAGCTGGCCGCTGACAAATGCTGCCAGACCCCAAAGTCCTGCAGGACGTGCGGGCGTGTCAGCTCTGCCCTTCACCTGAGGTATTGTACCTGGCGGCTGAGAAAACAGAAGACAGCCCAAATTTTGTATCTGCAGCTCTTCACCTGAGCACGTTATAAATAACTGGCTGCACCCCGCAGGTTTTCTGTCAGTTCTCGTACATAGTCCCAGTGGCAGAGATCTGTGCAGTGGATCCAAACACCCCGAGTCAGAACAGTCCCTCTGCAGGACACCAGTGTCTGGGAAAGTGACTTTCTAATATCAGGCCCCAACACTATGCCGTGATAAGCATTTCAAAACCTGGGCTGAACACATTTCCTTTGAACAGTTTTGTCCAAGCCTGTCCACCTCCCACCAGCCCATACACTATAAGGTAATGTGTGCCAACACCCCATGTATGCCAGTTTCTACTCATCTAAACCGTGGCAAAGGGATGGAAAATGGATTCTGTGTCCTGTGGTTTGGGTCACAGGAGCCAAGAGGCTCTAGTTGTACCCAAAGATGTCCTTTAGCCAAGCTGGGATCTTAGGAAGCAGCTCGTTCTTTCTGCAGTATCTTCACCACCCTGTCATTCTTCACATCTTCATTCACCACTTTTTCTATTTTTCAGAGTTTGGGTGGTGGTTTGCTAAATTTAAACTTTCTGAATACCCAGTTACTTCTAGATATTCCTGCTTTCCTAACTCATTTTTACCAACTTTACCCCTTGAAAGTATTTACCAAATAAGTGACCGGTTGCTGCTCTTGTGCGTTGCAGGTGTCCTGTGGTTATCAGTAGTATCCGAGGTGTTATACATCATGCTGTTAGTCGTCGGATTCAGCCTTATGTGCCTCGAGCTCTTTCATTCAAGCAGTGTGATAGATGGGCTCAAGTTAAATGCCTTTGCTGCTGTCTTCACTGTGCTTTCAGGTATGAACCTTCCCTTTCCCTTTTGCCCAAGGAGCCACGACAAAACTAAATTCTAAAACTTTGAAAGAAGAAAACTGGGGGCTACGTGACTCTTTTAACCCCCTTTACCTCTCGCATTTTTCACTACAATTTTTTGTTCCTTTGGAACAAGGACCGCTTGATAAATTTGCCTCTTGCCAGGGAGAAGTGAAAACACACATTCCTCATTTCAGAACGGCAATTAGCCTCCCCCGGCACACACAGCCAGTACCGTACCCAGAGCCTGAGCCTCCATTCTCTGCATCATCACACTGATGAGCCAGTAGAAAATGAAAAATATATAGTATTGAAAATTCTCTTTTCTGTGTTAATCCTAAAAGAAGGTGAAGGGTTGATATTTCAAACCAAAGAAGCCCATCTTGTTCAGTAGCAAAACTGGGAATGAGAAGGCTTCAGGTCATCTCACCTAGGACTAATCCCGAGAGAAAACTGGGGACACGTACATCTCTCAGAACAACCGTTTCTTGCTGTTTTCATGCTTGGTCTGTACTTGAAGACCTTCAGCAAATGAACTTGAGGAATTCACTTCTCTAAAAGACGTTATCGAATCTAACCATGTAATTGTGTCCCTTCACTTCTGTGCTGGCTGGAAACTCCACTTCCCAAAATCTATACAAGCAACCAGCCTCAGCACTCGTGCATGGACCTCTCTGGTAGAACAAGCTTCTGTAATAAAAGTGCATTTTATTCTGTGGTATTCCAAGCTGAAAGAGATTATAATATGCAGTGTACGTTTCTGTGAAGGAGTTTCTGTTTTCAGGGATAGCTTCAAATTGTGGAATAGTTAGTGGCATAAAACTTAGATCAGAAGTGCAGCTGAAAAGACAAAAAAGCCTGGTAAAAACTTCCAAAGCATATTTTTCAGCTTTTGATGCAATTTAGGTTTTTAAAAAAAGTCTGATCAATTTTCAAAATCAAACTATATGGAATTCTTCAGCATTCAAGCAATTATTTCTGGGCTGTTTCTCTTTCTCTTTATCTTCAAACTGCAGTTTTAAGTTTTGTAAAACTTATGAAGTTCTCTTTACTACACATCTTTCTATTTGTATATGTCCTTCCCTCTTTATAAGTACATTGCCATGATGTTCCAAATATAATGTTTAAAATTTTACAGAGAAAAGGGATAGAAAAATAGGAAGCAGCAAAAAAAACCTCACCCCCAAACACTGCTACCTGGGTTTTTCCAGTGACAGAGATCTCAGAGGAAAGAAGAAAAGCCTATTTGTTCAATGTTAGCATATTTATAATGACACAGCTTTATAGAAATCAGATAACAAAGGGGGCTTTGCCTTGGAGCAACAGACCTCTACCTAAATTCGTGCTAGAATTCCCTCCTAAAAGTGCCATGGGATCTTCATAGTCTCCTAGCTCAACATCTACAGCTTAGGAAAAATTATCCTAACAGTCGGGCCACTTACTGCTGTTCCTTAACTTCTTATAAATCACGTAAAAAACACCCACAAAACCGACATATTTTTAGTAAAGGTATCTAAAAATGCTTTAAAATATATTNCACTGCTACCTGGGGTTTTTCCAGTGACAGAGATCTCAGAGGAAAGAAGAAAAGCCTATTTGTTCAATGTTAGCATATTTATAATGACACAGCTTTATAGAAATCAGATAACAAAGGGGGCTTTGCCTTGGAGCAACAGACCTCTACCTAAATTCGTGCTAGAATTCCCTCCTAAAAGTGCCATGGGATCTTCATAGTCTCCTAGCTCAACATCTACAGCTTAGGAAAAATTATCCTAACAGTCGGGCCACTTACTGCTGTTCCTTAACTTCTTATAAATCACGTAAAAAACACCCACAAAACCGACATATTTTTAGTAAAGGTATCTAAAAATGCTTTAAAATATATTGTCTTTTCCAAATTTAGTTCCTTAAGCTCTCTTAGAAACAGCTCTGATCCTGCAAGACCCAGATCTCAAGCCAGGTCCATGTTTGTGCACTCCCACCCACTCCAGTCGCTCCAGCTCACCATACTGTCAGGGTTTTCCACCTGCAAGCCTCTGTTGCCCTGGACCCCAGGTGGGTGGGCACACAGGGATTTTGTCCTCTTTGTGCAGCCTTAAGTAGCCAGCTGGAGGAAAAGACACCCTGGTAAATACGCCGTTTGTTGATTGATGTCACAGGCAGGTCCTTTTATCTAATGTGACCGTTAAATGCACAGTGTAGAATGGCACAGGACATCCCCACCGAGCGCTTGGCAAAGTAGATCCAAAACCGGTGGGTGGCACCAGGAACAAACCAAGAGTGCACGAGGCAGTACAACGAAAGACAGACTCGTACTGTTCTGCTACAGCTCGTACATGGCGTAACGCCATTGACAGCACAGCCAGGTACATGTCTGCCCCTGACCCAGATAAAGCAATAAATGCCACGTTGTCACTGTGGTCCCTGTGTGACAGCAGGACTTGCTGATGACCTCCTACCCACCTGTACCAGTGGACTGGCATCCTGGCTGCCCACTCAGCGAAAGCTCTGAACGTTGCTGAAACCCATGGAGATTTTGCAGGACAGAACAGAGCAGAACAGCCTTGCTGAAGCTGGTCCTGGCTGTGTCAAGCCTCCTGATGGCTCTGAGTGACTCTGACATGTCTCGGGGCAGTCTGTAATGTTTTATTAAGGTTTAAAAATTATTGACAATAGGCACAGGAACAGCAAATCCCAAACTTTAAGATTAATGCTGTAACTGTCAGCTGGAGAAAATCCACTGATTAAAAAGTGCAGCAAGCTCCCAGTGAATTCTGGAAATTAAATATAGCCAGAAACAAGCAAGGTGTGCACCATTTTGCTGAGCTCCCAGTAGGCCTCCCACCCTGCCGAAATTTCATTTCTCCTGATGTGAATTGCTGTCTCCACCTCCTAACTTCCCAGTGTGTCACACCGACATGAGGCAGCTGAGCAAATCATCACAGCTCCTTGTAATAAAATGTCTGCTTTCAGCCTCTGCAGTTGTTGGTATCAAACAGGACGTTTGTCTTGCTGAAGGTCCTGCTTAACATACCCACAGCACAAACACGACACTCCCCGACTTCCCTCCCCCAGAACTGCCCTGAATCATCCACATGTCTGGTGAGACTAATGAAGCTCTTTAGGGTCCGAGAGGAAGCAGGAAAGAAGAGAGAAAATATGGATCTGGGGAGAAGGGAAACCAGGATCTTCCATATGGAAGAAGGGCAACAGAGCAAACAGTGAAGGGTGGCTTTGGTTACGGAGCAAAGTGTGACATATGGGCCAACGTTGTACAGTGGCAGAACATCAGTATTCCAAAGTGCCTTGAACTGCCGTTGCAGCACAAGGGACTTCTGACATCCGTAGGTCCAAGGGCTGTTTGGGAAATGATGATCCTGCCCCACTCTTTAGCTACCTGCCCAGACCCATGCTTCCTGTGAGCTCACCTGGGAGCATCATTCTGCACTGCCTAGGTGATAAAGCAGACACATCCCAAATTATTGTGGCTAGAAAACTCTCCAAGCATCAGATTGCTACTAGCCACTGCTTCTTGAGAAGTGGGTTTTGCTTTTCCTCAAAGGGATGCCTAGATGCAAAAATTCAGGTAGTTTTTTCTGCTCAAGCTGAAGAACCATGCTGGCCAGCTAAGTGTCAGAGCAAACTTATTGATCTAACGGTAACTCGTTCTTTAGCACACGGTGAGCAGAGTGGCTAATATACCCAGCTGTAGTTATCTCAGAAAAATATCATCATGTCACAAAAGCATCATCAACATTGTACCCTCTAAAGTATTCCTATGGAATCCTCTCGCCACACATCCTCAGGAACCCTGAGTTAATCTAATTGTGCAACTTCCAAGTGCTCTGTAAGTGTTCAAATGTATACATCTTACCAACTGCCCGGATAAAATACGGTTGTTTGGCGTTAACACATTCAGTCTTGTATTGCCTGCAGAAGCCTCCCTCCTTGTTCTCTTACCTGAGGCCTGGCTGCGGCGGGCTGTGAGATAGCGTGTGGGTGGCATACCCCTGGTTGGCAGCGGCAAGGTTGGCGGTGATGCTCACTGTGCAACATTTTCTTGAACGATTTTCTTTCTTTAACTCTTCTCTTAATTGAGAATTCAGTGTGATGCGCAGTAATGAGCTCTCAGTCACCTCTCCTCTGCCCATGCAGCTCCCTCCTCCACAGCAGAATAGGAGGCGTAGAAGTACAACAAAGACTTTTTTTGGAGCTTTCAAAGCACTTCCAGCAGTAGCTATCTCAAGAATTACAAAAAACATTAGCACAAAAATTCCTGTTATAATCTCTGCTTCTCAGGTCTCTTGGGGATGGTGGCACACATGATGTACACTCAAGTTTTCCAGGTGACAGTCAGCCTTGGGCCAGAGGACTGGCGACCACATTCATGGGACTATGGATGGTCCTTCTGGTAAGTGTCACCACCAGTTAATGTCTTTTCATTTTTGAGTTGTTGCATAAGTCTGCTGGGAGACTGTACATATCTCAAATTTCCAGGAACATGCATGTGAGTTCCCAGTTGCCAAAAGGCTAGGAGCAAAAAGCCACCATGGCCGGGCAGTGGTCGTGGTGTCGAGGACAGTTCCCAGTGGCGGTGCCGCAGCAGCAGCTGTGCACGTCAGCAGGTACACAGCATTTGTAAATAAACAGCAGCCACAATTACCAACACAGATTGAGCACTCTCATTAAAGTTCAATTTAGGTACATAATTGCTATGGCATTTCAGAGACTTTTAGCTTTTTTTTTTTTTTAATTAGTGTCTCAGCTGAACGTTACAGGGCAACTTTTAACACAACCGCAGAGGAAGGCACCTGACACCAGGATACTTCCCTGGGGATCGTGGGGAGAAGGCTTGGGAAAATGGACATGACATTTTCGAGCCTGATTTTTAAAATTTTTTTTTACCTTTCCCATTTATCTTCTAAAATTCACATAAAAATAATTTGGCCGAGATATGTCAGCTGTTTTGTATTGCTTGCAAGTTTATAAGAAGTGTAACATGAATAGGAGACTGTGGAGAATAGAAATACCTGCAAACAACATTCATATCCCTCTAGAGGCATCAGCCTCTTTGGCTGGTTAGGGAAAATGCTTCCTCTTTTTCACTTCTAAATATAGCATATTATTTTCCTTCCATCTCAAAGCAGAGACAACAAACTTTGCTAGCACCAGTAAATAAATACAAATACTTCTTATGCACAGCACTGCAGGGAATCATTAGTCTTTCCTTCTCCCCTCACTATCCTGTGTTTCACGGGAGGAGTCACTAACATTTCAGTGACACGTTATGAAATATAAATCGCATTATATTTAAAATACAGCTTATTTTGTGTATCAATTCTTTTCCCAAGGGCCAATGGGAAAACTGGTGTTTCTGTGACTCTGTTTCCCCTCTGTTGAAAGGGGATGATAAAAACACCTCTCCTCAAAATGAGGAAGAGCGCTCAGACGTCCCAGGGTTGATAACGCACCGCCTGGTCCCTGTTCTCTTACCCCATTCCCAAGCCACTGGCAAAGCCCAGAGGTTAGTCTGTGCTCTGGCACAAGCCAGCAGTGAGCCGGGGGGTTCTCTGGGAAGGGGCTTTCAGTGGCTCTGGGCATCAGTGGATGTTCGAGCTCGGCCCCTCTAGACAGAAAACCAGTACAGAAACCCAAGCTGTTGGAGCCACGGGGGAACTGGAGAGCACAGCCCTGAGCTCTGCTACTGGAGGCTCTGTAGGTACAGTCCCACCACATCTGGGGCACAGCTGGCACCCAGGGGCACTGCTGTTAAAGAGGTTTTCACCTGAGGTAGGATGAAACTCTTACAGGTAAAAGAACCACTCTTTACACTTAAATAATATTTAACCAAGGTCCATAAAAACTAAAACATATCAATGATAATTGTCTCATTATTATGATTTACCAAACGCCAGACCTGAGGTCACTGAGTCTTCATTCTGTATTTCCTTCTCTGAACCTTTCGGCATTGCTGAGTTAATGATTAGAAATTATGAGAAACTTTCAAGAGAAATTTTCCTCCGTATGTCATTCCCAAGGTACCAACCAGGCACAGTGAAGCACGTGGTTTCAGCTGCCTTCTTCCTCGATATTGTTTAGGAGCCCAGTTGGAAATGTTTGGGGCTCTTGGAGCTTTTCCACACGCTCCGTGTAGGAGGAAGACACTTGCCAGGCTTCCCTGTGCCCGGCCACTTACACGTAGCACGAGTTTCCACTTCTCCGCTCAACCATGGGGAACCGAAGGGAACTTCAGCACCCCAGGGTTCACTACGCTCCCTTCTCGTTTGACTGCATTTGGCAAACAGGTTCAAAAATGACTAGGAAAGGGCTGCCTCCGCGCACTTCATTGCCATGGGAGTCTCTAAAGGACTTGCTATGCACTGAATTTTCAAATCACTGAAATGAGCCATTTCTGTTTACTTGAACCATTTTTTTCCAGATTTTTCTCTTCATGAATATGCTTTTTTTCAAGTTTTGCCTAATTTGAAATGAGAAACTGTTTCCCTGTCTGCAGCTCCTTTGCAGAATGGGAAAACAGCTCATGCTGAGGGCTCTGTTGATAATGCGTGTTTATAAGATAACGCTGCTGTGACTGTCTTCTCTCTGTTCTGCATAATTTATATCAATGTTCAGTTTGGTTACAGAAAAGGTGAAACCAAGGAGCAGGTAGAATGTGTAGCTGACACAGATGATTAAAATAACCCAAGTTAGTTAGGAAGCCCCTGTGAAATGTATGTAGCTGGAGCTGATGGGCTGAACGGGAAGTCAAGGGGAGCCTGGATGCAGAGCAGCCCTGCAGACAAAAGGAGGAGGCCAGCGCCTTTTGTGTAGCCCCATTTCATGCTCAAAAAGCATCTAAACTCCATGAGTTCCCCCAGCCACATTGGAACTTGAAATCAGTGAGGTAAAGGTTGGAGCAGAGACTTGCAGGGAGGGCAGAAGACACCCAGGAAGGAAACCCAGTGAGTGGACAGGGAGCAGAGCAGCTCCCAGCTGAACTCTCCTTGCCAGGAGACCCAGGACAACACTTGCTGCTGTTCCAGCCTGGCATGGTGGCAGTCACTTTTTTACTTCCACTTGTCTTCTCCCTGTGTTTCCCCATGCTCCTGCTGGGTACTCACAGGTGTCCTGGCTCTGGCTGGCGGAGACTGGCTCGCACAGCCTGCACACGTGGGGCACTGCCCTCAGATTGGAGCCCTCGGCAAAATGGAAGTGATGTCTTCTGTTCTGGTCAGGCTTTCAGAGACCAGATATAAGACAGGAATGCTAGAAATGTCCATGAACCAGGAAAGAAGGAAATACAGTAGTCTGATGAAAGCACTAAAAATGGAATGGAAATGATCCCTGTAGTAGCATTGTGCAGAGTCAGTCTCCCACGGATGCTGGAGAACTTTCAGTGGTCTGGAAGATGTGCTCTCCAGGGCATGACTCCTTCCAGGAGCCCATTACTGCTCTGTAGACTTTAGCACTTGCCTGCAAGGCTCTGAAGCATCTCAAAGGGAAATCAGGAGGTGTCCAACTCTCTGTCAGAGCGCACAGAGCATTCACATTAGTGCTCTGCTGCATGGTTCTCCATGGGATGAAAGCTGTGTCCAGCCCCTAGCCCAGCATCCTGCCCGCACACCTGAGCACGTGCCACAGGTTGTTGGAGGTAAGAGGAGAACTGGTTTGTCACCATGGACTTACCTGCCTAGTCACATCCTGTGTACGTGTGTCTCCTGGCGTCAGAAATATAACATGAGCTGCTGTCTTAACCCAGCTCTGTCTGCTGGTTTCTCTCTCCACAGTCTGGCATGGGGCTCTTTCACCTGCTGCATGGCGGCCTCCGTCACTACCTTGAACTCTTACACTAAGACTGTCATTGAGTTCAGACACAAGCGCAAAATCTTTGAGCAGGGCTTTCGAGAAGAACAGAACTTCCTAGACCAGGAAGCCATCAAGTACTTCAGAGAAAGGTCAGTGCAGTCAGTTGCTCCATCAGTGGAGCTTTTTGTGGACTCTGCTAGTCTCAGAAAATCCAGGCTCTCACCCGCTTCAGCACACGTGGGTGAAGCCTCTGAGATACCTGGAGAAGATGTGTGTTAAAGACAAACACAAAAGATCCTCCTTGACTTGTTTTTTTCTTAAATTTTGTGATGTCCCAGTCCTTGCCTTTTCTGATTCATAGGAAGTCACAAGAAGCTATGCTGGCAATGCAAGCTGCTTTTCCCTCTCTGGAAAGGTAAAATTGTGGGAATTCAATGACTGTTACAGCCACCCTTTCTCAGCACATGTAATAGGCACCTCCCCATAAACCTAGTGGCTGCTGAGACATTTTCCAGCCACCACTGGGCCACTTTGGAGTTGCCATCTTCCATAGTCAACATGCCTACAACCCACCCCAAGCTCCTCCACACAAATACAGCACGTACATCATCTCACACTGCAGAAACACCCACACAGTGCCACCCACAATGCTAGCAGGGTCTTAGACAGACTGTAAGTCCTGTCTGAGCCCTGAGGGCCCAGAGGTGCTCCTTCACTCTGCTCGTCACCACACACTGCCCACCCACCCCACTCCTGACCACAGGCACTCTCAGTTAGCCCATGAGGCTGCACTGGGATACTCGCTGCCCTCATTCTTCTGTGAGAAGGTGAAGGCTTTGCCTAACATGGCAGAAAGTGAAGAACACACAAATATTGACCTCACACAGCAGGGAAGGCGTGATGGACTCTCTAGGGTTACCTTCATGGAATTAGAAGCTGATAAGTACAGAGAATCCTCACCGAAAGCCTACTGTTGGAAGAAATGTAAAGATGTTTTGGGGTCAGAAACATAAGGAGGATTCATTCTTGTTCTTCTGACTGATGTGGCAGTTTCTCAGTGGTGGAAGAGAGTGGTTGGGAAGCTCTGAGGAGACAGAAGGTTTAAAATGATCAGGTATTTCAGCAGCAAAGTGAGAAGAACTAGAGACCTTCCATGCTCATACTTTGTGTTGGTTACCCAACCTTAACTAATAGTCTCTGTTCTTACAGTTCTTCCTCTGCCAGCTTCCGAGTTTGGCAATTCCTCTGCCTTTCAGTCTGGAAGGATGAGAGAAATTATTCAAACAACCACGACTTTCCTATTTTTGCATTTAGAGATGACAGTGAATTTTTTAAAAACTCTTTGCCTGCTAAAAAAAGACCCAACCACAGCGAAGGGGAAGTGGTCAGCATGTGCCTCAGGGGAAATCAGCACTCAGTGAGGGAAAAGAGCCAGCTGAGTTATTGCAGTGAGAACTGCAGATGAGAGAGAGGCAGAATGTGTGGAGTTACATTGGGAAATGCTAAGGAAACTTGGTAAACTACCGCTGCTGCCCTTTCTGCAACAGTAAATAGCAAAACCCACCAATAGAGGTGGGCATAGAGGACAGTAGCCCTGTTTATCTCACAGCTGTACTGTGTGTTTTGATTTTTGTTTCTCTCACACACAGCCCCCCACACACATTTTTCCATACCTGTAAACCAATACCACCTAGGACTTTACAATCAGATTTATGTTGGACTAGTAATCCGAGAGACCTTCACCCCAACACACTAGATGAACAGGCAAAGGGCCCTAAAGAACGACAACAAGCCGAATACAGCATTAGGGCTTTTTCAGGTCTCTTGGGAGGAAGGTTGGATCTCACCTGCACAACCAGCAGGGCACTGAACACACATATGCCCAAGGCAAGTGACAAGTCCCACCTTGGCCAGTACGAACCAACGTGGTTTTTAACTCTTATTTTATGTGTATCATGGAAAACAAGCTCCACACCAGGTAATGAACAGCCTGGTCCTAGCGACTGCTCTGTACACTGGTCAGAGTCCCCCTCACCAGAAAACAGAGACAGTGCTTTGCCTCTACAAATTCCTTTGTGACTGGACTGGACTGTAAATGCCTCCTTGCTCATTTTGAATTTGTGTGAACAACTCACTTGTTGGTCACATTGTCCGAGCCCCTCCACACACACTTGGCAAACACATCTCAAACATGGGGTGTTCCCAAACTTCATGATTATGACTTTCTTTTTTTATCTCACGTTATTTTAATTGTTGTATCTGAATACATAAGAAGAAGCCCAGAGACAGTGTTACCATGGGATCATTCCAGAGATTTAAAGCTGTGCAGCATCATATCCATCTTTTTTAAACTTAGCATATTCATGATCAGCCCCAGTACTGTGACCCGGGAATACTCTGAGACTGCAGGGGGCCCAGGGCTCATCAATTCACAACACAGCGTTGCTGCGTGCGGTGGGTGCCTGCAGTCCCAGCAAGCACACAACTTCCCCTAGCTCTGCATTTCCTTTGCCCAAACAGAAAATAACTTAAATTCTCTTTCTTTCCTGTGCATATACCCAGGGATACTTCACATTCCCTCCTACTCCTACACCTCCATGTTCCTTTTCATCCCTCATAAATAAAACCCTCCAGCCTTTCTGCCTTCCAGCAACGTTGTACATCTCCACCCTCTTTGCATGTTCCCTCTCCTCAGCGCACACCCAGCACCCGGGGTACGCACACATCTCGCCTCTGTGTGGGGTAGGCTTTGTGCCACAGGCAGTTTTCTAAGAGCAATATATTTCCAGTGAAAGTTAAAGCTTTATCGTTATTCCCAGCATCTGCAGTTTATCTTCTGGGAGGCAGGGAAGAAGAGCATTAGCCCCAGTTTGCCTGATGAAAGGGCTGTCTAGCCCGATGTCCACACACAAGCACAACCGAGCCGCAGACACAGACAGCTGACACAGGGACAGATTCTCCAACTACCTGTGTCTGCAAAGACACAGATTTTATCTTTCAACAGCTGAGCGTCCTGCTGTTCCTATCACTGGGAAAACATTTAAACAGCTGCTGAAAAATCAGAAATTCCTGGTGTTATTTTCAACAATTGCCTCCTTTCCTAGGTCTGGGATACTTTGAAAAGTCCAGACAAAATAGACTCTGTAGTTCACACCATAAAATCAGAAGATATTATAGCTCTTCAGATATAAAAGATATGATAGATCTCAGAGTAACTCTAAGCAGAACAAGTAGATGATACAGGCTTGGAGGTACTATTCACGCATTAAGTGTTCTGTAATATCATCAGTAGAATTATCTGCAACATGTCAGCTTTCAGTCTTTGTCCTGTTACTGGCTGTCCTCCCTTTTTCTCTGGTTTTCCTTTTAACTGAATATTTGTCTATAACTTTTGCTCATCTATTTTTAGTTTATTAGGTGTCAGTTCACAACAGGTATCTCTCTCCCTTCCCTCTCAGTTTCTTTTTCTGCTCGGTTTCATATGAATACTCTTACCCCACATGATCCTGATCATGGTCCACTGCCATGCTAGCAGAGGAAGAACCCTCCACACACCCTTCTGCTTCCTTTGCTTTGAGGATCCCTGCAGATAAGCCAAAGGGACAGAGGGATTCTTTGTTCTCTCCTATATAGTCTGATAGGCTGTATGTGACAGTCAGCTGCAGGAACTGGCCACACCGACACTCCCACCATGTCCACTCAGGCAAGGGACAGTGCAGCAAGGCTGTTCACCTGAATGGCTTTCCCAAGTTTGTCCCCAGTTTCTGGCTTTCCTTTTTTTAGATATTAAATATCCCCTTTCAGCAACTCCCCACCACCTTTCCCTGCTCCCAGAACTCTGGTGGACTTTGCTTTCAGGTAAAGAACAAAAACTTTCCTCTCTGCTGCTGCGGTATGCTGGGGGAAAGGCAGAAGGTGTCAGTGGGGCAGGTGGAGACCTGGGGCAATAGTCACCGCTGCTGGAACAAGGGCTGTTGCAGCTACAGGAAGGAAGATCTGGGGCAAGGGAATGTAAAGGATTGGGGTGAGAGTACATGAGGATTGCAGCCTGGGGCCAGGGCTGGGGGCCTGAAAGGGTGGAAATAAATCCAGGTGAGTTCCTCATAGAGAGCTAGTGACTGCCTTGAGCAAGGAATGAAAAATTAAAGTGATATGAGAAAACTTGAATTACCCACTGCCTTCTTTTACTGTTGACAAGATGAGAGAGAGTAGCAGCTTTTGGAAATGCATCCATGCCTGGGCAGGCTGTGGAGCCCAGCAGTGTTGAGTCCCACTGGAACAGAAGCTGCTGCAGACAGGGGTAAGGGGGTGAGCCCATCCTGGCCCCGGTGGGAGAGGGGACCGTGGAGATCAGCATAGCCCTGTCTGCAGTCTGACATCCAGCCTTTTGCTCCCTGTGAAGCAAATTGCACTTATTAGGTGCTGTTAAACCGACATACAAATTTAGCAAGTAAATCTGGAAGATTCCTCCCTCCCGGGTTCACTCATCCATAGCACAGCGTTCACCAACTTGCAGCTGTCCATCAGCGCCCATTGTGCCATTGCAGCTGATTTCACAACAGTTTTCTTGCTGACTGAGCCCTTTCTCTGATCTGCAAAACCAACCCAACATCAGGCAGATGCTACTGGTGACATTCTAGAGTGACCCGTGTTCAAACTGCCATTGATACCAGTGCAGACAAAATGCCTCTGCAGGGATAGAAAATGTAGTTTTGAAGCGCTAGCAGCAGTTTGAAACAGACAGCAGGACCAGAGCTGTTGCAGAGATAATAAATCCCAACACTATGAGAATCAGAACTTTTCAAATCATCATTTGCATAAACTGTTTTTCCTTTTTTGTACATCTCTCCCATGTATCTTACTCACAACTTTCTTTCTCTAACTCCATTGTATTCACATAAGATGTTGTGCAGATCATATCAATGCTTTCCAAAGACACATCAACCTTCTGCTCTGATTTCCCCCTTGGTCACCGAGGTATCGGAACAGGTTCTAAGCTACTGACCCCCAAACCTCTCATGTACAGAGTCAATATCTTTTCATGTGGACATCACCCAGAATTTCCAATCTGACTGTTCACCTTACATTAGCACACAGGGATGAGTGTAACCTTCTGCCTTGGATTTATTCTGTACTTTATTCTGTGACACAGGAAGGTTTATCTGCAGAGCTGTTCCTTCTGGAAAGTTACACCGACTGGCACTTACATGGTGTAGCACTAGCAACACACCCACTTCCACCACACACCTTCTGTACACTGCTGTTAGTCCCCGGTGCTTAGATTCATCCTGAAGAGTGACAGAGTGGGAGAGACGCAGCCCTGAGCCCCTCATTTCTATTCCCCATGGCCTCTTTACGTGAGCTTTCCCCTGAGAGGGGCAAAGCCACTGGAACCAAGTCCTTCCTGAGACCATTACGATCTCCATAGTGGGCCTGGCTGGGTATGGATGGAGGAGCCCAGGTATGTTGTACTCTTACTGATTCTGACCCTTACATTTCTGTACATTCGGGAGCAGCCTTTGTTTCTGTTAAAGGTGCTACTTCTATATTCTCTTTTCCAGGACTGAGGAGGAGAGGGCTGAGGCTGGGGACCTGAGGTTACAGTGCCTCCATAGCTGCTCCCCAAATAGTAAGTGACCATGGCTCGAATGTGTCCGACACACAATGGCTTGTACCATCCCCACGCTGGCTCCTTGGGGTAAAGAATAAGGGCTGGAGTAGGAAGCTATGGAAATAGCTGTTTGCAACTTTCAGAGAGAGTTGCCCAAACGATAATCAATTAGCATACGAACAGTACAATATTCTCCAGTATTCAATTTAGGATGTGCACATATCCTATAATTTTATGTTATCTCAAGAAGCTGTGACTTCATAGTAGTTTAAAAATATGCTCTAATTTACACCTGTATAACTTCCATTATCACTACCTTTTTTCATCTATATTTGTCACCAATTCATGATGATGCATGCTATTGAATATAAAAATGATTGAAAGCAGCTTTGGTAGACAATAATATTAGTATAATTAATGCCATTTTTTGCACTTAGAAAATTGCTATGCTTTTATTCAGCGTTTGCAAGAATTCTTACTTTAAGCTATGGGAATCTGGTTCAATGTACGGAGCGATATTGGAGCATGGCTCCAGCTCTGCTCTGAATATTATACTTTCCCTTTACTCTCCAGGAAGGATGTGTGCAGTTTCATGCATCTACTTCCCTGCAAAGAAGGCAAGTGATTCTTCATTCAGCAGGAGGGAGACTTGGGAAAGTGACTTGCTGACTCCGCGCTATTAAAATTTGGAAACCTTATAGCATTTTGTTGCCTCTGTCTTGCTGAGATGAACATCTCAGCCACATACTCATGGAAGCTTGTGTCCATAATCCCAGTAGCTGAGGGTCCTGATCCCTCCCCAGACCTGCCGGAACAGCTCTCCAGTCCCATGTCACTGCAGGTGGTCCCCCCACAGGTGTGACAGTGCTAGCACTGCTCTCCACCTTGGCGTGTCATCAGCTCACTTGGTAACTCCTGCTCCTCAAAAATGTCAGGTCAGTTATGGGTCTTCCCACAGGCAGATCCTCATCCTTCATTTTCATGGGCCTGAAAATGCCTATTAGTACAAAATTGATCTGGGTCGTATTTCCCAAGAAAATTCCCTACCCACCAAGCTCCTGGCTAGTGTTCAAATCTGCTTATTTCATTATGAAGACTGTCCAAAGGTCTTTGTTTCAAAGACCAGATAACAATTCTTGACATGAGGTGTTCCAAGGAACGGGAACAAGGCTCTGTTAGTCCTGCACCCTGCCCCAGTACTCACCGCTCACCTCCACAGGTGTGCTGGCAGCGCGGTACGAGCAACCTGCAAAGGAGAAGTCTGGGATCAGTTAAGAACAGTGGCCATGCGTCAATACTGCATCAGTTTCAGCTCCACATCGGTTACCTACTGAATGAAATCAGATCAATATTAATGAAGTGACATGAGTGAAGCTCTGCTCTCAGTTCACAGTTTACTTATCAATCCAACCTAAGCTTCAGAATCTTCATTATTGATGCTTATAGGGAGGAAAAGACATTAGTTACTGCAGCTCAGGATGCCACAAAGCCTCTCAACCTTCAGTCTCCTTCCTGGGACGAGCCCCATCAAGCCATAACTGGCCTGTACCTGATCAGAAGACTCTCCTTAACACTGTTTCTAGTGTTTCTAGTTTCTCCCACCCTTTGTCACGTTACCCATGCCATGGGCTCAGGGCCAGCAGAGAATTGTTAATGGCAAGCGAACGACATGAGAAGTGCTTTGCTAAAGTCAGGGCGGCCACAAAGGTGACACTGGCCCTTTGGTTTTCCAGGAGGCTGCTTGTACAAAAGAAGAGCACACAGCACCTAAAACAGACCAAGTCCTTGCTATTGCTAATGCCAGCAGAACGTTCTGAGCTCTTTTTGAGCTCCTCACACAGAGGTGGTCCTGTACCAGCAGGACACGAGGATGTGCTGCTGCTCACTTCATTCCCTGGAGGGTCTGTCATCTCCCCTCACTTAGAAGTGCTCTGAAGCTGTTCTAATTTGAACCAAACAGCATATAAGGAATATTTACCCATCCTCAAACATCATCCTCTTCTGTCCTTCCACAAAGACAGAACAGGGCATCTGGACCTTGCTGAGAGGCAATCATTTTGGGGGAGTACTGCTGGAGAGTGAAACACTAAAAACTTTAAATAAAAAAACCAAGACTGAGCAATTGTAGAAATCAAACACCAACTGTCCATGTGATTTTAGAGCACAAAATAGCAAATGTTTGCGAGCAGCCCAGGAGCACTGTGAGGGCAGGCAGCACAAAGGGCTTTATGCCAGGGCAGGATGAGGGCAGGATCTCAGGTTCCTCTCTTGGCAAGACTAAGCTATTCATCCTGAGAAGTGCCTTAAATTCTAAATTTCATCAGAAGCTTGATTCCAGAGGAGTCTTGATTGGGGCAATGCAATATTCAGTCTTGATAATTCTATATTAAACCAGTTAATGTCCATCACTAAACTTTAACGGGGTTTAAACTTGCCTGAGCTGGGCTAAGAACAGCATCAGGGAGCTCTAGCTGTAAATTGGCATCCTCTGCTC
>VZTO01011691.1:20816-33610 GCA_013400615.1 Syrrhaptes paradoxus
CTCTGTTAGTCCTGCACCCTGCCCCAGTACTCACCGCTCACCTCCACAGGTGTGCTGGCAGCGCGGTACGAGCAACCTGCAAAGGAGAAGTCTGGGATCAGTTAAGAACAGTGGCCATGCGTCAATACTGCATCAGTTTCAGCTCCACATCGGTTACCTACTGAATGAAATCAGATCAATATTAATGAAGTGACATGAGTGAAGCTCTGCTCTCAGTTCACAGTTTACTTATCAATCCAACCTAAGCTTCAGAATCTTCATTATTGATGCTTATAGGGAGGAAAAGACATTAGTTACTGCAGCTCAGGATGCCACAAAGCCTCTCAACCTTCAGTCTCCTTCCTGGGACGAGCCCCATCAAGCCATAACTGGCCTGTACCTGATCAGAAGACTCTCCTTAACACTGTTTCTAGTGTTTCTAGTTTCTCCCACCCTTTGTCACGTTACCCATGCCATGGGCTCAGGGCCAGCAGAGAATTGTTAATGGCAAGCGAACGACATGAGAAGTGCTTTGCTAAAGTCAGGGCGGCCACAAAGGTGACACTGGCCCTTTGGTTTTCCAGGAGGCTGCTTGTACAAAAGAAGAGCACACAGCACCTAAAACAGACCAAGTCCTTGCTATTGCTAATGCCAGCAGAACGTTCTGAGCTCTTTTTGAGCTCCTCACACAGAGGTGGCCCTGTACCAGCAGGACACAAGGATGTGACGTTGCTCACTTCATTCCCTGGAGGGTCTGTCATCTCCCCTCACTTAGAAGTGCTCTGAAGCTGTTCTAATTTGAACCAAACAGCATATAAGGAATATTTACCCATCCTCAAACATCATCCTCTTCTGTCCTTCCACAAAGACAGAACAGGGCATCTGGACCTTGCTGAGAGGCAATCATTTTGGGGGAGTACTGCTGGAGAGTGAAACACTAAAAACTTTAAATAAAAAAACCAAGACTGAGCAATTGTAGAAATCAAACACCAACTGTCCATGTGATTTTAGAGCACAAAATAGCAAACGTTTGCGAGCAGCCCAGGAGCACTGTGAGGGCAGGCAGCACAAAGGGCTTTATGCCAGGGCAGGATGAGGGCAGGATCTCAGGTTCCTCTCTTGGCAAGACTAAGCTATTCATCCTGAGAAGTGCCTTAAATTCTAAATTTCATCAGAAGCTTGATTCCAGAGGAGTCTTGATTGGGGCAATGCAATATTCAGTCTTGATAATTCTATATTAAACCAGTTAATGTCCATCACTAAACTTTAACGGGGTTTAAACTTGCCTGAGCTGGGCTAAGAACAGCATCAGGGAGCTCTAGCTGTAAATTGGCATCCTCTGCTCCCACCAAGCTGCCTTCCTGTGCAGACATATGGCACTGGCCCCTATACATCTAATAGTGCCAGTCATGTTTTCTTCATAGTAAATTTCACATTTCCATTGCAAAGCTCTAAGCACTCTTAATAGTCTATTTGCTGTCAGCTTTGACCTTGGAGGTCTCAACTTTTTCTTTCAGACCTGCAGGGCTGGGAGATCTCAATGCACCACTTGTGCAGTCGCTACATGAAAACAAACGGAGACGTTTCAGATGGGGATTTTTTTGTTGTTGCTGCCCAGTTATTTATTACCAAGAAATGCTCAGTTATTAGGCTCCAGACTGCAATCGTACCTGATTTCAGATACCTGTATGTCCATGCCACTTCCACACTCTCCTCCAGCCTTCTCCCCCGACCAGGTACTAGCATGACGAGCCTGGTGCTTAGATCAACGTGCCTCTGAGCCACAGGGCAGACAGGAGGGGTACGGATGATAGAGGTAGAACAAGGGGTGAGACAGCAGTGGGAGAAACATCACAGCAGACAAGGAGGGACAGGTATGGTGGCAAAGCCAAAGAGGAGATGGGTAGATCAGAAGAGCCAAGAGCTGAGCAGGAAGCAGCATATTCTTGCTGTCTGTGGCTATAAACCTTGGTTGCTGTTTGGGGCAGATAAATCCAGGGTCCAGGATACCAGCTTCTCCCATAGAAAACAGAAAGATTATTCAAAATGAATTCAGCATTAAAAAAAATAATATAGTCACTGTTTTGGCAATGTGGGCATTTTAGGAGGGTCACCTGACAAAGAGGAGGCCTTGAAAAATAAAAATTTTATTCCCATATCACCGCCCTGCAGGCATCTCCCCTGGGTCCATCCCACAGCTCTTCCACCACCCTCCCACCCCAGGCTCTCTACAGTGCGATCTATGCAAACAGCCCTCGGTGCTGCGCCGGGCAGCATAGTGCCATTTTTTTCTATTCAAACAAGATCATCGGAAGAACTCTAGATCTAAAACAAGGTGAAAATGATTCATAAAATAAAGAATATTCACTGTTATTTTTTCTTGGTCTCAAGTGCCACAGAAGGAAAGCGGTGCTGGATTTGCAGGCAACATTCAAATGTCTCCAAATTCAGCGCTGCAAAAAGTCTATTGCACAGGCTCAGCTGGAGAGGGTAAGGCACAGACGGCAGACAAGGTCACGCTGACAACGGGGAACATGCTTTATATGCTGAGCAGCACGGGGCTGGAGGAAGGCAGACAACAAGGGCTGGATGCATTTGAAGTGTCGCTCAGAGTTGAGTCAAGGTTTCTCCTTGTGGAGGGACCTGACAGCTGCAATCACCTTCCTGTTTCATGTCAGCATTGATTCCAACTCCAGGTCTTGCAATTCTTTCTGTAATTTATTCAGTCCATCATGATTCACTACATAAAAACAGGTGGAAAAAAAATCCCCTCTGATAAAGCACCATGGTTACAGATCTAAGATCCAGCCTTGCTATACTGAAAGCAATGGGAATTTCATTCCTGTCTTCAGGCAAACCCTTGCCCACTAGGAAACCCCAAAGTTACAGGTCTCAGTTCTGTCCTCGTTTACCTCTGCTAAAATCCAGACTGGCACTTTGCTTTAACAACCTTCAGATTGCTTCTTAAGTAACCAGCTCCTCTGCTTCTGAGATAAGCATGAAAAAGTAAATTGAGTCCCTGGATTGGCACTGCAGCCAGTGAAAACTAAAGGGTGGGAAAGGAAAGCAAAATAAAGTGATAGTTTATAATACTTCTTTGTTTCCTCCAGTGCACAGGTGAATCGGAAACCTTTCTTACATAATTTTCAGTGAGGTTAGTTATGAAACATGTTTTCTGTCACTCTTTTAAATTGCGTCTTTCAGTGTGGTCCATCTCCTACAGCTAATCCTGGATTTATGAAAAAAAAGCCCCAAAAAAACACACAAAAAAGCCAACTCTGTCCAACACTGCTAAAGATGTGAAATAAAGTATTTCAGATTGTATGTGCACCCAAACAGCCTTTCAGCTACTGTGCATGTCATATTTCCCCCCACCAAGAATGCAGACAGGAATTGTTGCTCACTTAATGTTGAAATTGTTTTACACTGTGAGATATCTGAGGACAAATACATATATCTTTAACAAAAAAAGCTACAACATGCATTTGCATTTTAGTTGCCTTAAAATGGGTTTTGCTCTTGTCAGAATAAGTTTCCTACACTTTGCTGCAGCAAAAAGAATTTCTTGACCTCGGGGGTTTTTAGTGAAGATTAAGGATACCCAAGATTCGTCTCTCATTTAAATAACCAGTGGTTTGGTGTTCCGTGTGCCAGACCACCCTTTGCCACTCCTCCCCTGGGTCCCCTGCGGGGGGGACAAGTTTTTTTCATATTTGGGCAGAACCAGTGACTGACAGAACGACGCGGGGTGGCAGGGTCTCTGCAGGGCTCTAGCCCACTCCCCTGCTCCCAGTGAGCCTGTCAAACCAGGCTGGATCAGGCTGCCTGGGGCCTCACCCAGCTGAGTGCTGAACACCTCCAAGGATGGAGGTCCCAATACCTCTTTTGGCCTCTGCCCCAGTGTTTGAACACCCCCAGGGTGACAAAGCCTTCCTTATATCTAGTTGGCAATTCTTGTCTTCCACACCAGTTCAGCCGGTGTACTGCTGGGGAAGGGTGCTCCCTCCGACTGTGTGCTCTTGTTTTCTTCCCTGCCTTTTACAGAACGCATTTTACGCTTCTCTTTTAGCTCTGTTTTTAGGCAGTAGCTCTGTTACTCTCTGCCTTTCCAGTTATTAAAACTCTAAATTTTATTTAAACCTGATAATTACACTGTGATCTAGCAAAGGCATTAATTAACCCCATTGAAGGCACGATCTCGTATAGCCCATCCCGACCGGGATTTGCTGCTGTCTTCCACCACAAGAGGAATATGATGATACCAGACGCACAAGAAGACTCAGTGGGTCACTGGTATTGCTACAAAAGCTCACCATGTTCTTTGGCTGTTAGAAATCCTGAATTGCGATCTGCGCAGTGGGTATGTCTGTGTTCCCCTTCACAGTCCAGGTATTTCCAGCTGCCCATCAGGACAATTCCAGTCTACAGGGGTACATCTTCCTCTCTTGCCATCCGTCTTGCCAAACTAAGTGAAATTTAGCCATAGAAAAACAAAAAAAACACCAACATTGGGATCTGTCCTGCCTGGAAGCAGCCAGAAGAAAAGCATGGGAAACGATGTTTAGGAGGGGTAGTCAGGCATCCCCTGCAGCTGGCATTTCCAGCCACCTAAAATAGCTGCTCAGCCCTCTACACAGTCTACAGCTTGGAGCGGGGGGGAAGTCCTTGACATACCGAGCTGTATAAAAGAAATGTCACGACAGGAACAACGATGTCACTCTGTGCTGCCCTTCCGTTTCTGTCTTGTCTGCTTATTCATCCCCTTATTCACTGGGTAACCATGCGTGTGGGTCCCAAGGCGAAGGCAGGTCTTCACTCTTTGCAGCGATGATCAAGGGCAGGTGCTATGGCAACCCGCAAGCCGGATATTATCCTTTTGCATTCTCCCTGGAATTTGTCACAGTCAATATGCCGGCAGCTTTCTTCCCTTCCTGTCCTTCCCCAGCACCAAATCCTCGGTTCTCGCGGAGCTGTGTGACTTTTGGGAAGGAGAACACTGAAGTGCCAGTGATGATTATCACACTGATGAGAGCTGACCAACGCTTCGCTGGCACCGGGGAGGAACAGGTCCTGAATTTATGTGCCTTATTCTCCAACACGTTATTCTTGGTCATGAGAAGCAGAGAGTTTTATGCAGACATGAGAAGCAAATCAGCCTATGGGGAAATGCAGTTACGGGAAACGAGCTTAAAATTGTCCCAAAATAGGCTTAAAATTGACTTATAAGCCTTTAGCCTGGTCCAGAGGAAAAAGTGTGTGTTTGTCTTTCTTTAGGGCTTCACAACACCCAGCTCTAAATGTCACTAGCACGCAGAGGAACAGGAGTGACCATAATGCTCAGAAAATACCCCCATTCGCTACGTCAAGCTCTTCCAGCGACACATCAAGCAGCTCTTCACTTTCATCAGAACCGACCAGCCAGATCTCCATGGTTCAGGATCAAACCCTGCTGGACATTGCCTCCATCACTAGATTGGCCCCAGGAGAATCACCAAACCCTCAGTCATTTGAACAAAGAGATACAAATTTAGCAATACCATGTTCCAGCCCGCTCGGAGCAAGGACTATTCCAGCGTCTTGCCCAGCCAGCCCCAGGCTCAGCCTAACACCCAGCTCAGCCAAGCCACAGCAATACTCCGACTGCTCTCCAGCCAGCCCAGGGATCAGTGCAGCTTCCCTCTACACCCTCTGTCCTCGCACAGCACAAAACGTACAAGCTTCAGCATCGGATCACACACTGACCCCAGCCAGGAAAAGCACAAGGCCTCCAGCAGCAACGACTCCTGAAGATAGTTCCCAGTCTCCTGGCTGTTCTAAAACCGGACTAAAGAACACAGAAAAGGGTTTTGAATCAGATCTGGAAGATCCTGATCACGAAAGGTACGTACCCAGGCCACAGACACATTTAAGTGTTCCATGATCCTATACCGAGTTGAGTCATTTAAGAGCTCCTCATTAAAAATTAAAATATCTTTTATTATTTAGATGTTCCCAGTGCTTGTTTTCCAGTACCTACCCCATGCTCTCGCTAAACTCTGTTCTTCAAGAAGCAAAATACCGCATTTCCCACACGTTTAGCTCTCCAGATCCGATCACAGACCCTCCCTGGTCGTCAGCCCCAGCTCCTCCAGCAGGGCACCGTTTCAGGGCTCCTCGTTTCCTTCCAAAGCAGCAAGCACATCTCTCCCTGCCCTGGCAGCGAAACCCTGCGCTCACTGTGAGGCCTGGCAGGGAAGAGCTGGGGATGGTGTCCGGTGGCATGGCCGGTGTCCCCCTCCCCAGACCTCCAGCTCCGGGCTGATTTCACCCCTCTGAGCCACTGAACCCCACACTCTCTGCCGCTTCTTTCCTTGGCAGGAGATTCGTAACCGTGAAGGAGTTCCAAGCCATGGAGAAAGAACTAGAGGATGTAAAAGAAGAACTGAAATGCCTGAAGTGGAAAGTGAGACACATCGGCGAGACCGTGCAGCCCCTGGCCGAAGACAGCAAGCGGTACAACGGCTACACCCTGACGGAGCTCAAGGCCATGGTGCAGTCCGAAGATGACCCCTACAAGGCTGCGCACAAGATCCTAACCGCGCTCTTCAGCGACGTCTACTTGCTGCAGCACTCCGTCACGGAGCAGGCCTGCAACTCCCGATCGCTGCCCAAGCCCAAAATAGACCCAGAGCTGTACACGGTGTACTGTGACATCCTGAAAAGCATATTCCCTGGAATCAGCAGCCAGACCTGGAGGGAAGACACACAACACACACAGAAATGCACCCAGAGAGAAGTGCAACAACATCAGAGCTCACAAGATGCTCTGCAAAGCGAGACATCTCCCGTGATTTTAGAGCTCTGAACTGTGGTACGTAGCACCGGTTGAGCCTATCCCTTCTAGGTATGAAACATCTATTGGTGAGCTCTGAGCCCTTCATGCCACTTGCCCAACAAGACAGGGTGGGAAGGCATTCTGCATACTTCCCACATTTTAGGAAAAAATTGCCCCCATAGTGTCTCTTTCAATATAGGGACATTTCCTTGCTTCCAGCAACTACAAATACTGACAAAAGAACCCAGAGAGGGCATTGTGTGTCCAAGCAAGGGCCTTCCCCAGCCCCAAACAGACCAACCAACCAGCATCTGGGTAGTTTCTATTTTCTAGAGGATATCATTCATTAAATGACATTACTTGTTAGAAAACCGTGCCTGCTCTTTTATTATTTATGTATTTTTTCTCTGAAAATGCTTTGCACAATAAATCAATCAACAACCACAACTTGAACACACACCCTGGGATGAGCCCTGGGCATGCAGCAAACCAGCCTCCTCTGCCCATCTGCACCCCACGGGACGAAAACCAGGGCACAGTGGCCAGCAGCTGCGTGCACCCTGGCACATCACCACTGCAGATAACCGGGGGCCAGGACGTAAGAGTGTCCAATACCCAAATCTCCAACCCACCAGTGAAACAGGTGAAGGTCTGTGACCTCCATCTTTCCCAATTGGTCACGATGGAGCTGTCAGAACAGCTCACACGTGCTAACAACGGTGCTTTGTCTTCCCATGGCAATGACACTGGAAGGCTGGCCCCTGGCAAAGGCGATGGCTGCTGCGGAGCCACCCGAGGAAAGGAGGCTGCTGGTCGGGGAGGACACAGAGGAGAACGGCCCTGGAGCTCCCTCCTCCCCGCCTGGGACCCAGCACGGTGCCATGGATGAACAGCAGTGTGTCCATCAGGTTCTGCTCACGGGGCTGGGCTTGTAGGCAGTGTGCACAGATCTGGTGAGGGTAGAGGAATGTCCTTGTGCCACCTGGCTCAGTACCGACAGAGGACACTGCTTCCCTACCTGCTGGTTCACCCACCCTCTTTCAGAGAGTCACTGACACTTCTTGGCAACGGCCCCTTCCCTGGTCTCCGTGTGACAAGCACACCAAAACCCAGAACCCATCTGTCCTGCACGCTGCTGCTGCTCCCTGCCAGGCCAAGACGAGCAAAAGGGAACCCGTGAGGTCAGCCCACCTTCCCCTCTGCTGGGATATAATCCACTTCTTAAGGTTATTCCAAAACTAACAAGGAGGAAGAGGGGAAAAAATAAAAATTAAAAAAAGAATAAATAAAAGCAGATCATTCCTCGTGTCACCACAGCTCCAGACATCTCCAGGGGACGGGAGGGGCAGTACCCTCCAAGGACATGCTGTGCCTCTGGGCTCTTCTGCATAAGGATTCTGGGGATGATCTGACATCCTGCTTGTCTATCAGCATGATATATCTATTCTGTTCTCTTCTGGGTTTCCAAATATATTTTTTAAAGCAATTTATTTTACTCACAGGCTGATGTGCAGACACAGGCACAGCACTTTGCCCGTGTACCCCCTGTACCTCACCACGGCCAAGATCTCCAGCCGCACCCGGCAAACGCCCCGGCGGCTCCGGCAATGCAGGCACAGCCCCGCGTGCCCGGGGACAGCCACAGGAGCCCTCCCTGTCACAGCCAGCTCCCTTGCAGGCAGCACAGGGGTGGGTGTAGGAAGGACGGAGCCGCTGGAGGTGCAGGGTCCCCTTGGAGCAAGTCACAAACCCTGGTGAGCACCGCGGCGGGCTGTGACAGATCACCTGGAAGGCTCCATAACCTCCAGTGGACACAGAACAGAGGAAAGTGTAATGTAGGCATTAGCAACATCAGTCCTCCTGTGCTGTACTGCCTGTCCTCTCTGCCTGGAAAATCTCAGTGCAGTGGATCCTGCAAGGCTCCTCGTATTCACGGAGCCAGACAACATGCTCAGATTATACTTTAACCTTGCTCTCCATGTGCCTACTGGTAACAAGGTCCAGCACAGACATATGAACTATTATTAGTGTTGCCTCATCAAGACCAGTTCTGTCAGGTGCCATCAGTTCTGGGTCCCTTTCAAGTTCCAGCGTCCTCCTCCTTCTGGATCTGTTGTGGCATGAATCACTTCTGCCCCTTTCAGAGACATGCGTTAGGTCTTTCACCCTGAGATTCATGGCTTTCAGCTGGTCCAGTGGAGCTCCCAGGTTAATCGTATCCAGCTAGAGCTGCCAGACCTTCCATACATCATTACCAGCTATCTGCAACTTCTGAGCCCCAGAGTCCGTCCCCAGCACCTTCCCTGCTAAGTCCAAGGGAGCGGCTGCAGGGAACCAGTGGAAAAAGCAGCAGGACGCACCCGCTACGTGTGTCCTTCCCAGGCTCCTTCCTTCCTTCTTTTCCCCTGTTGCTTTTGTGCCCTGAAGGCAGCTCTGCCTCTGTGAGTGTGGTTTGTTCTCCAACTGCTACATTATCTGTACCTTTGTGACCATCTCTGGTACTTGAGCATCCTTCCCTGATTTCTCTACAGGGATGAAATGTACTCATTTTCTGCCCATTTTCCTGAGTGCCTCCTGTTGTTTGTGCTCCTGTGCATTACCCAGTCCTTTCATCCCTCTACAAGCCTTGGCTTTTCTCGCTCGCTTTGTTTACCTGGCTTTGTTGGGGAGGGAAACACAGCTCTCTTCCACAACCCTGAAGAGCTTTTTCTGAGTCCAGTCTATTTTTTCATCCACCCCCAACACATCAGGAGGGTGAGGGCTGAACGCCCACCGCTGCAGAAAGAGCCCTTCTCCTGGGAGAGCAACAAACCTCAGCCAGTGTAACAGAGGTAAGACAGCAGCATCCCAAATACACCCGCCTGAAAGCAATTTGTTGCTTTCACTTCCAGCGTCCTGTGCTTGCCAGGAATGTGTCCTGTGACACGCATGCTCTGTCTTAGACTTGGGATTTTGCTGCCCGGTATTCAGACAGAAAGGCAATTACACAGCCCCATTATTCTGACAGTTAAGAAGATTCAGCCATTGTTCTTCTTGGACAATTCAGACTGATTTGCCCTGTGCCGACACTGCTCCTTAGCCTAAATAAGCCTTCTCTCCAAAATGTTATCACCTTCCCTTGTGCAGAGAGAGACAAAGACGACAATCAGACACACACTGAAAAATTAGGCTATAAATCCATGTTGCATTCTGTCTATTGTCCATTAAACTATATAACTCTATTTTTTTCCTTTAACACATACTTTCAAGTCTGATGACCCAACGCTGGATAAAATTATTTTTATATTTCCTTTCTTAACTACGGGCATTACATTTGCTGTTCTCCAGTCATTCCCAGAGCCAGAGATCATCAGCGTTACATGTACTCAAGCACACGCACTGCCCTGTATTCATCCCGCACGTAACCTGGGCACCCCAGAGCCACGGCACAAGTTGTCTTCCCCGTGCCCTCTCCTGGAGCAGATGTCCAGGCAGAGGTGTGAGGACATGAACACCTCTTCCAGCCCCAGGCGATCGTAGTTTCTACTGACTGGTTGCGTTAAATAAGCAACCTGTTCACATTCACTGTGCTGTGGCTCCTTGGGCTTCAGCTGGCAGAACGGATCCTACAGCAGATAAGTTATGTTAAACAGAGGGGCCCGATCCATACTGGGCACAGAATCACAGAATAATTTCTGCTGGAAAGTGCCTCGGGAGGTCAACTGGTCCAACCCCTCTGATCAGACAGTATTCTAGTGAAAGAAACTGAATAATAAAATCTGTGCTGTGAAAACCATTGCAATACAACAAACACCTGCCAACAACCAAAAAAAGGGGGGAAAAAAAGAGAGAAGCTGTACAAACACCCTGCATGGGAATCACTTGCAGATCACATCCAGCATAGTAAAATCTGAGGAGTTTTCTTCTCCCAGAAGCACTGTGCTGGGAGATCATCTATTCAGGAGCTCTCCAGAGGCTAACCAGCCTGTAGAAACTTAATTTATGTCTGCATCAGTGGATGGAGAAGATAAATGGCAGAGTTTCCGTGGCACTGTTTTGGAGGGCCCTTTACCATGGTTAGCCCTACATGCATTGCCAATTCATTTTTCAGACTTCTCATTAATATCTCTGATGCATAATTGCAGTCAAACTCAGCCACTGAATCACACATTTTATGACTTCACGCTCACCCCTCTGTGCTGCTAATATCCCTGCATAACACGAACGCTTTCTGCAAAACGAGTCCACCTGCCCTTCTGGTTTATGGCTTAAAATATAGCAGAACTAGTTGGAGGCAACTGTCAGCATCTTTATATTAATTATCAGCATCATCTCTGCTGAGATCTGAGTCACAGGGGTTTGGGCGGTGCCATTAATTACCACTAATCCCTTCTCCAGCCTTCCCACAAGAATGCCTGCTTCGCAAGCTGTGTTCTCTACACATTTATATACCCGCTTCCTCTTGCACACTCCAATTCAACTCGACTTTAGTAATTTTCACATTAAATCTACAATCTTTGCTTCCCAGCTGGAGCTGCCTCTGGCGACCCTTTCCCATTTCTGAGATCCACATGCTTCTCTGTGGTTCCTTTTTCCCCAGGAGCTGGAGCTCTGCCCTCTGGACCCTTATTCTCAACCTACAAGCAGATGACAAAGGTGCAGATCTCCCCCGGGCCTTAGTGCTACCCCCCACCCTGGAAAAAGAGAGGCACTGGGGGGTCCCAAAGGATTCAGACCGAACACACAAGGACAGAGCGTGTGCTAATCTACCCAAGGGCTGTGCGGAGAATTGCAGATCTCAGCTGCCTGCAGATTTACTGCGAGGAGCACATTTTCTCAGTGCCCCAAAGAGAGTGATTAAAATACACACCGCTGTCTGGCTGGGTCAGTGGGTTTTGATCAGATCTCCCATTTTGTGTTAATATTCAGATCCGTTACCATCCCAGAGAGATGAATAAGAGGAGCTATTTCATTTCTCTGACAATATTAAACATAATGAAAAGTCTTACTATCATCCCACATCCTTCTCCATGAATTCTGGCCACAGACAGATCTCCTGTTGGTAATGGAAATGTCAGTTTGATTCATCTGTTCACCAGCTAATCCTTACCAAACCATTTCCAGTACATAGCAAACCATCCAAAACCATTCCTTTGGGAACAAGCCAGAACCGACATTCATTGCAGAGTTTTTACCCCTGTTTAGGCTTATGCCATCTCAGGTAGCTTTGCTGCTTACTCTATTTTTAGCAGTGCCTCCAGCAGACCAGGAAAGAGACAGATCACAAGACTTCTGCTAATCCGCAAATCTGAAATTATAGTTGGGAAACTGAATTTATTATTATACAGCGAGATGACGACAGCAGAGATGACCTTTCTGCAATGCCAGAGGTCTTACCCACACTGATCGAGGCCTTTAATCAGTGGGGGAAAGCATAGATTAGTATGCATCAAAGGAAAAACTCACTATGAGGACAGTCAAGTATGAAACCGGATTGCCCAGAGAGGCTGTGCAGCCTCCATCCCCACAGGTTGTCCAGACCAAACTGGATGAAGCCCCGAGTAACCTGGTCGGACTTCTGTAAGGTTAAAAAAAAGGTGTGTAATAGCAGAAAGCAGCCAGGAAAATCTTCGATGAACGGTCGCACGGAGCCATGGACAGCAGCAGGAACAGCAGCACCAGTGCTTTACACTTGCAGCAAGCAGGGCTGACAGCCGTCAGTGTCCCAGCCCCGCTCACCGGGCTGGCTGATGCATTTTCCTGCCAACCCCTCCGTGCACCCAGAAAAGCTGCGGTGCCGGCACTGCCTCAGTCCTCGCCCTTTTTGATGAAAGACAAAAGCTTTCTCTTGCTCAAGATGAAAGTTCTTTCCCCAGCTTGTTACAGACAGAAACATCGATTCTGGCAGCCACCTTACGCTACCATCAGGCAGAAGAGAAATCTTAGTGAAAGAGATAAAAGGGCTCGTCTGCTCCCAGCTCACCCCTCCACCGCAGGGACCAGCTCTTCTCCCCAGCAGAAG